>ML810541.1:71045-85511 GCA_009831015.1 Picea engelmannii | reverse complement strand
CGACCTGACACTTTCTTATTTTGTAATTATTTTCTTTAATTATTTTCAGGGCCTACATGTACTTCCTTTTTCAATTCACTTTGTCATGTTCAAAAATTCATTTCTCCTCAACCATGAGGATCCATGTGACATGCCACATACCATCGGAAACATCATGATGTATACTAGCCATTCATGGGTGTTGTATATGCATGTGCATTTTCCTTCATGTCCAAATACCTTTATCAATCTTGCGGTCCAAAACCCATGACTAGGGTTAACATCAATGACAACAATGAATCTTCCAACAAATATTGCAGAGTATAGCACTGTTATCGAATTGTTGATTGATGTTATCTTTCTCGGAATCCATCATTTGGTTGTGCGACTCAATTCGCAGCTTGTAGTACTACAATTAAGTAATGTTTATACTATTCGAAGTCCTACTTTGTTACGGGTGTATTTGCGAATTCGCCTCTTGGAACGTTATTTTGATTATATTGAATATCAACATATTCCTAGATGTCTAAATACATTAACTGATGCATTGGATAACTATGTTTTAGACAGACATTTGGATCATTTATAAATCAATCACATCAATTTTCACACAACACAAGATAAACCAGTAGAAGCCATATGTATATATAATGATCAAAAGAGTTTTTTACAAAAAAGTTTTGTCCGAAGACCAAAATGTCAAAATCTGAAGCTCATAGCTTCTCCAAAGAGACATCATGGATGACGTTCACGGTAACATACGACTTCCTAGGCAACCCTATAGAGCAGTCGGCCAATGGACTCTGACACTCCCACTGTGTGACGCTGATAACGTCGTGGAACCTCTCCAAGAGGCATGTCTAGAATATCTGTTGTCAAACCCTCTAGGTTTTGTTCCACTGCTTGATAATCCTTGGCGTCCCATTGTGGCACTGGCGCTACCTCTCCTCGCTGGTGAATGGGAGAAGTACTAGGAGGTCAGTAAGGTCCAACATCTATGTCATCAACAACGAATTTTGTATTTATTCTTTGGACGAACATATAAAAAACATTTGCATATAATAAAATTCAC
This sequence comes from Picea engelmannii, assembly GCA_009831015.1. Classification (NCBI taxonomy): domain Eukaryota; kingdom Viridiplantae; phylum Streptophyta; class Pinopsida; order Pinales; family Pinaceae; genus Picea; species Picea engelmannii. Next base: position 84,460 of record ML810541.1, on the reverse strand, counting down.
AAAAACATTTAGAAAGGAAAAATTGTGTACTTCTTACCAAGTTCCCCCCATTGAGCATCCCTTGACAGGACTAAGTCTGGATCTCCTTGAAAATCCAACCCGACATAAGCATAATCGTCGACCATTAACATCTGTGGTCGCAGCCAGTCAAAGAAGGTATCATCATACTTGATAATTGGTTCAGCTACGTGCCGGGCCATGAGCTGACACCATCTCATCATTCTTGGATCCCTGGGAGCTAGTAAATTCCACTCAACCTGCAGCCTCAGTAATGGAACCCTCTCGAGAAAGAAGGACACTAACAAAGACCCATACCCGAATTGCTTCAGGTCGCCTCGTCTGCATTTGGTCAACTGCTTTTTCATGCTACGAAGCACAACATCTGCCCAGTTAAAAACCCGAGGTTCAGTACACTCTATAGCATACTGAAAGTAACTCTGGAGCCCCATGTGAGGAGCGAATCTCCTAGCCATATGTGCAATGGTGAATAAAATAGTGTGGAGGGTCAAATCCCGCACTCCCCAAAAATCTACTTTCCCTTTCTTTCTCTCTGCCTCTGGAACACAGTGTAAGCAGCAGTGCTCACTCATGGGCAGCCCACCACCTCTGCTACCAGTTAGGCTCACGTGGTACCCACGCGGTGACAGTCCAGTCAAGAAGTAAATGTCCTCAATATCTAAGGACAGTGTGTGGACTCCTACATGGAATACTTGCTGATCGAGATCCCACATATGCACAAGGTACTCTAATAACCTGATTTGGGCCCTCATGCCCGGGATACGAAAGTACTTCAGAAGACCACAATTTATCAAAGCGGCAATGGTGGGTAGATGGTTTCCAGTAATAGCATTATCCTCTTTGTGCTTCCTTTCGTGCCATTCAAGAACCATTTTGATGGCCAAATACTTGCATAAGAAGCATAAGAAGAAGATCAATAACTCTATTCACAAATTGGTTTTCTTTCATTAAACAAAACTTCAAAAAAAAATTATGCCTTACGGTTCTCGCAGGTGCCCTTTAGGCACAATGCGAGGTTCTCGCAGGCTACTGTGGGCTCACCTGCGAGAATGACCCATTCTCGCAGGTCCCGTGTAGTTCACCTGCAAGAATGGCTGAGCGCCATGATAACCCCTAAAACAAACTCAAAATGATAGTTTTTACCAATGAAAATGAAAAATTAAACCATGAAAGAGTAGAGGACGAAGAGCCTACCTCACTGTCACTGACGGCTCGTCGAATGGATGCTCGTAACTCCTGCAATCTGACGCCAAATTTTGAGGGTAAAAGAGGGGTTTTTGGGCTCAAATAGAGGTAAAGTGAAAATGATATGGTAAAAAGAGTTTTACTTCTTTATATTTACTTTTACCATATTATTGAGTTTTTATAATTATTTATTTATTAAAACCTAATCCCTAATGCCCTTTTGAGTGTAACTTTTGTAGGTGTAACGACTTCGATGTTCATGTACAGGGATGCAAACATATTTTTTCTTATTCATCGCATGTTTTGATTGTTTTTTATGGTTTTTGTATAAAACCTCAAGCTTGGTCTTTGTCCATTCTCATGCTCGAAAATACATGAGAACGCGATTGAGCATACTTTTATCACTTTTTCGGGCTCAACAAGGTTATACGAAAAAGGAACCCCCCTGGAGTCCTCTTTAATCTCTTTTCAGACTCTCTAAATATAAAAAGATAGCCGAGCGACCTTGCTATTTTCATGCTTGATAAAGTACTTGAAGAAAGCGTCTGGTGAGCGATAATTTATCTCTTTTTCGGTCTCATCGGACTATTTTACGAAAAAGGAACTGAGAGAGTTCTCTTTTAAGTGTTTTTCCAGACTCTATAATCATGAAAAACCTTCGAGTTTTCTATCTTTGGACTCGTTAAACAAACATCGACAAACCCGTAATGGGACCGAACTACTCCTTCCTAGGGTTTGTTAAAAATACTCTGAAGGACTTATCCGAAGGATAAGCTTATATCAACAAGCATACGTTATCCTCCTCAAGCTTGCGTAAAAATAAAGAGGTACTCGCCAGGAATGGTTGGGGGAAATTTGGGAAAGGGATATGTTCTCATCTTCATATTGATTGGCAGTAAGTGTCGCTCTTGAACATGACACCCCCTATTCATTATATTTGAAGTCGGTTTCGGAAATCCATTTGTCTCTCATTCGATTTGCTACAAGGTCATACCCTGTGTCGTCTTTGAGTCAATGCTGCCAAATCATTGGTCGTGTCATTCATATGTTTAAGAGAAGTTCATCTGCAACCTCTATTGAGTCGTCCATCTGCAGTTGTCCATTTTCTTCGTGTCGGCCTTCACTGTGTCTAGTCCAACTTACATCATACTCTGTTTCACCTTCAAAATATGTTACTCATTTCATCTCATTGATGGGGGATACATCAAGGCCCTCCTGTGACAAGTTTTGTTCCGTTGACTTCAGCTCATTATCCGAAAACAAGACTTAGAAATTCTTTGGTACCTTGGAACTTGCATGCCTCAATGGAAGGTTTCCTCGCTTTCGACAGTGGGTTTACATCATTGACCTCTGATCGAAAGATTACATCGGATGTTTGACTTCAACTCATTCATTCACACTCGATGGATTGTACTAGAGTACCTTGGGAGTCACTAACATTAATGGTGATTTCCCTCGCACTTGTTAATGGTTTCATCAATGACCAGTAATCAAGTGGTTTCTGCCATGTTCGACTTCAACACATGTAATCACATGGTTAGATTCATACTTTTGGGTGACGGGATTGAAGACCCTGGATATCATCTCTTTGTCCAGGTTACGATGGAATATGTATAATTTGCGACACATATATCCACTTTGTATGTCTCGTGGCTATGTCGTCTCAATTTGAATTTTCTCGCATAGATCCACAGTGTATTCTTGGTGGCTATGCTATATTTTGACGGCATGGATCCACAGTGTATGATTGGTGTCCATGACCTATGTCTACAATGCCATCCATATGTGATCTGAGTATGGGAATGCCTACCTCATAATTAATATATATGATATTTTGCAGATGCTTGGTTGTTCGTAGGTTTCCGATTAGGTGCACTCCTGGTTTCCGACACACACATGCAGTTTACAAAGTCTTTCGGCTGTCACTGATTCCGACCTCATACTTTGGGGGGCATTCTGTTACCCATGATTTTGGTCACCATGATGGTGTATTGATGATGGTGTACTCAGGCTCCTCATAAGAACTTTCTCCTGAGAAAAGTGACATTCATCTCTTCCCAGAAAATTTACTTTTGAAGAGGGTTCGCAGGTTGCCAATATACTAGGGTGCGAGAATGACCCATTCTCGCAAGCTTCCTTAAGCTAGGGTGTGAACCTCTCGCACTGTGCTACATAGCTAGGGTGCGAACTTGCTCTAAAGCTTGGAAAAATATGAATTCTCGATGGTTCTAGAAGGGAATCTTCTAGAAGAATGGGTTGGCATTCGAATGGTTATCCTTGTACTAGATTCCCTGATATTGTGGGATCATTCTTATCCAAGTAACCATCTCATTCTCTCCTATATATTGATGGGATTCTCATGGAAAAGGTTAAGCAATATTCATTGGAGAATTGGTGAAAGAATTGTGTGAAGGACTTAGCTTGAACAGGAGCTTGGAGACTCTAGCAAGTCTACCAAGAGGATTTGATCTTCTTCATACAAGGATTGAGCAAGTGTGTGTGTTGGAGCCAAGAGCCACCGAAAGGGAGCTTGCGACATCAAGGCGATCAGGTTGTATTCTTCTACTTTCAATTAATATGGTACAATGGCATGTCCTTTTCCCATAAAGTCATTCTCACTTTATTGTGTAATTCCTTGATCATACACATAAGTTGACAGTTGAATATATTTTGCTATCTTCACTTGGTTTGTGTTGTCTTGGTCTTGACCTCACGAGAGCACCGGAGTGAAGTAGGAGCAAAAGAGACCCTAGGAAGCGATACAAAGGTATGTTACTTGTTCCTCCCTACTAGCTAATTCAATGGTCAAAACTTAGGGAAAGAGTCACGTCCTATCCTATTTTTTTCTAGATCCAGGTGGATCTAGGGAGATCAGTTAGTGTCCACACCTACCAATTTGTCCGATAACATGCATCCTCAGTCCCTTCCTTCCTTTTTCATTGCTTTCTTCATGCTTACAGACAATCCTCCTATCATCCTCCATCTCCCCCTATGTGTGCAAATCCCTTTTAGTCGTCATAATTCATTATCATCATGTGTTTTTCACATAAAAACATTTTTATCCATTTATTTAATGATTTCAAGAACCTACCACATGGACCTTTGAAAAATTATCTTTCTACAACACTGTATGATTGAATGTAATCTACTGCAAATTCTGTAACATAACCCCCTAGTACACTATCCAACCAAAAATTAATTTCTTGAGTAGTTGGGTTACTTACTAAATTTCATTGTCTTGCCAATTCAGGAGTCCAATTCCTCGGTGCTGCAACACTAAACCTTCTTATTTTTTCTATTAACCTTTCTAGCCACTCGGTCATAATTTTTGGAAATTCGCTAAAGAAAATTTCATGCAGATCGGTGAATGCATACCTTTGCATCTATTTCTTGTCACTCATCTGTGGGTTCTTGTTCTCTTGTTTTGAAAATTATTGTTATTTTCATTCTAACCAGTTCTTGATCTCCTTCTTAGTCAGCCTCCAAATCATTCCCTTAATCACAATTTCTCGGTCCTGGCAACAAAACCATTTGTTGGCTTAACTTGTTTGTGCACGGGTTGTAAGACACAAGGTTCGGTTTAACTATGATAAACAAACCCACCAGACACCAACCCTTTTGGCATCACCTGCTTGCACAGATGAAGTCTCACCCAAGGTATCTATTGGGACTGTAAGAACCAGGATTCTACAGTAGTAAGAGAAAAGGAGGTAGATACTCAAGTCATGGTTCCTTCTTCTATCTATGTGTGTGATTTGACTCTAGTTAGTATTACTTTCTTTTAGGTTCCTCTACTTAACATATTTCCGATTATTACAGAGATTCTTCACATTTGCAGTCATGAATATTACGCCACAATTAACCCATAAACTAAGTCTAGTCTATGAAGAATATCAACATAATTCATAAGCACACATAGACAATTGATACCAAAAGACTCAATATCCTCTCCAAACTCTCTCTTTATTCATCTGTCTCTTTTTCTAATCATCTATTACATTCATGATTCTGGCATAATCCCTTTTTTCCACCCCCTAATCTCCCATCCCATTACATATTTATACTTTAGAACCTAGGGCTTAAAACCCTAGTCTATTTATCCCAAAACTATTACAATGCATGGCAGTTCATTTAACTGGTTGTTTTGACTATTTTCTTCTGCTTTTCTCTCTTAATGCGAATCTTCAGTGGTTTTGCTATTCTGGAATGTCGTGTTGTCATCCTTCTCTCATGCTTTCTTCTCTCACTCTCTTGCTTTATTCTTTTGTCTGTGCATTGTCTTCCTCCTGCGCGCTTTCTTCCATCTGCGCACTTTCTTCCTTCTGCGCACTTTCCTTTGGAATGTGTCTTAGTTGCGCGCTACTTTCCTTCCTCTGTGCACTTCCCTTATACTTAGGTTTTTCTCCCAATATTGTATACAAAAATTCTTGTCCAACATCATGCTAAAGAAATATTACAACCTTCCTCCAACTAACCAAGTCTTCATCCTTCAACTTTGGTTGTGGCACCTTTCTCCAAGGCGCCCAAGGTCACACTACCCACTTCTTAGGAAACACGCCCTCTTATAAACTACTCAATAGATAATGTACTCCTAGAGGCCACCACCAAGGCTCTGGGTGAACGGCGTGTCTAATCTATGTTTTGTGCACAAGTACCTAAGGAACAATCTGAATTATTTTGATGAGCAGCCCAACTTCTAAAGTCGTTCCACATCAAGCTCAAAGTCATGGATCCCCATCGCTTTTCTACAAACTTTTACGATCGATGTAGGGTATCATTCTTATTTTCCCACTTCCTCTGTATCCTCCAAGTCTAGCTGAGTGAGTGCCTTTGTTCCCTCCTTCGTCTCAACACTTAGAGATTTTGGTGCAAGTGAATCGTCTAACCAATCCTCCTCAACTTCATCACAAATATGTTGGTAGCATGGTGACTTGGGTTGTGTTTCTTGTTTGATGACTTCTATGACTGTTGTGATGGTCTAATTGAAATCGTCCTCACGAATTTTCTTCCAGTCATGCAGGCTCCACAACCAATCTGCCTTCTCTAAGATAGACTCTACTGATATCTCCAATGTTGTCAATATTCTTCATTTACTTCGTTCTTCTTGATTCATGACACTCAAATAAACCATGGATATAATCACAACTTGTTGTTGCAACACGTCAGAAGGTTTGTCCACACTTCCACAGACTCCCCCAATCAACCTGATCGCAACACTCATGGGCTTCTATCCAAGCTTCCTCTTCATCATCAAGGGCACACTTGACTTTTTGGCTTCGTCCAAAAACACCAAGCAACCCTCATGTGGCACATGAAATTCCTTGTTATACTTGAGAAAATATTGCCCCATGATCATCACATAATCATCTAGTGGAGCCACTGTCAAATCCCAAGTGCCAAACCAACTCCTGAATCCCAATGGTGTGAAACGACCCACTCCTATCACTAGATTCACCATTGAGTTGACAACCTTGAATGCGGCCATACTTCTCTCAAACTTACAATGAAGCGATGTAGCAATCCATTCACTTATGAAAATGTGGGTCATGTCAGTGTCAACCAAGGTTTCCACCTTCACCCCACTCATTGTCATGTTCACAAAAAAAAGTATGGCTCTTCCATCTTGCGAACATTGTTCACATCCCCTTTCCTTGAACTCGTCTAGATGCATCATCAACTCCTCTAACCCTTCCATCATTTCCTTTGATGGTTCTGGCTATGGTTGGATTACTTCATCCAAGGTTGTGAGCTCCTTCTTTGTAGGTTACACTTGGATTTCGTCCATCCATTCCAATTGTTCCTTCAATGGGAAATATACTATGAAATGGTTAAGGCTTCACAAGTAACAATGAACAAACTTGCCTCTGCAATCAAGTAGTTTGATTTTCCTCTGTGATGTGACTTCACATCTGTCTTGGGCATCCTCCTTCATGAGTGACCCCACCCTTGCAGAGTTCAAAGACTCGATTTCATTCATGAGCTTTGTGTTGCACGATTTCCACTATGCACTAAGTTTCTTCATCTCCAAACAATACTTTGTGAAATGGTGTCCTGAACACACTTCACATTTGATAGAACTAATGTCTTCAAACAAATTTGGTTGTTCCATGATGCTAGCGATGGTGGACATGGCTTCCCTCTCCTTGGGAAAGTCTAACTTTGAGACCTGGAAATCTTCGTTCACTGAGAGAATATTCAATCTTTCATCCCATGAATCCCACTATGCAGTGATCGACTTGATATCCTCTAAGCTCATGTCGACTTCTTCCATACTCATCCTCCATTCTTCATCAAGGTTCTACTTCACGCTATCATCGGCCATCACCTCCATCATGTGTTTTTCACTCTTTTCCCACATAACTTGACTTCTGCCTGAGACAGTTCAACAACTTCCTTAACTGCTAAACTCTTATTCGTAACTTGATTGTCCCCAAGGTGTTTTCCTCAGACTATCCAAACCTGCGATGACCCTATTTGAATCCTTCAACCAAGTCTCCCTAGTCTTCTATCTTCACAATTCACAATCATACCCTCTCTAAGGTGTGCCCCACTACAAGCTCAAGACCCGTGAAAAAATTGTTTATCTCCAAGTTCTACTTTGATACCATCTGTCATGGCCCTACAGTCTACCCAAGGTTTCACTTGATACCTGAGGGTCATGCAGCATCACGACGTTCCATTTCAATGACCTAGCCAAACCAAAACCTACTTTGTTCGAACTACGCCTCACTACAGGAGACACACCCATACTCTGTCATGAGTCACTTATTCAATTACTTGTGTTCTTTACTTAACCAATTACATATTTCTTATACTTATCCAAAATACAACAAGAACATGCAACCGCAATAGTAGAGAGACACAAGATATGAACAAGTGACCAAATCGGTCTAATACTCAAGTTTTATTACAAAAGACAACAATGTGTCGAACCTCTAGTTTGTGCCACACCAAAGAATATTTACAAGGAGATTTCACTCAGTTATATCCAACAATACACTTGTACGAAATAAAAAAAACAGACCTATGTCATGCTCACACTTGCGAATCCCTTTGTGCCATAGTTATAAATTTAGACGAGACACTTCTCTCTCGTGCTTCATTACTATGGTTCATCTTTCCTTGCCCCTATTCGTTCGATCCCTCACTTGGATGCCAAAATTAAACTATTTCCCAATTTGATTGATTTTAGTTTGGTCTCACCCTTGTGCTTATATAGGCATCTGCCCATATGAACCGACATGTCTCTTGCCCATGAGCCGACTTGTTGTTTTATTGAGTTGTCCACATAACCATTTGACCGACTTTCGTTTAGGTGCACGCATCCCTTAGGTGAGTCAAGTCGACTCACCTAAGCATGCCCTCCTTGCCTTAGCCAACTCATTTGTTTAGTTGGTTGTCCAATCCTTTCCCACAACCTTTTTTCAATCGTCCCATGGTCTAACTTACATTGCACGATACTTTGGTTAAGTCCCCCTTAGCGCACCACATGCCCAATACTTCCCGACTTGCCCGATAAAAAGATATCATTGTCACACTTTGTTTTGTCTGGCATGCTCATACCACTTCCTCCATTCAACAACCCCAACTTCCATAGGTCGCCACAACATCAAGTTGGTTGGTTCTGCACGCCTTTAGCCATGGGTCTTACAGAAACTCTTTCATATATGTTTGAATCAGTGCAGTTCTGTCACAAGTGTAATTGTGTTTACTAGATGTCCATGTTTCAACAATCGGTTTAAGAATCAAACTTAAGATTTGATTTGAATTGGTGAAGTTCAATCACAATTTTAATTGATAGTGTATTTTTTTGGGGTGGCATGGTATTGTTACACATAATTAAAAATAGTATATAATAGCATACATGTTTTAATATATTATGATCATTTAAAAAAATGTATTTTATAGTCTAGTGTTAAAAAACATAATTTAATAATGTTGATATCAACATATATTGACTCAATATATTATGTTATACAAAAGTAAAAATATAATAAGAATAAATTTATTGTGAAATAAATATTAATTATTCACAAAGCTTTATATATACAAACAAGGTTGTGTGGTAGCGCAGTCCCTGCCAAGGAGGCTAGAAAGAAAATTGTGGAAAATGGGGTCGAATTGTAAATGAAACGAAGTGTTTGGTGCAAAATGTATATCAGGGAAATGTTGTGCAAATTGTATGTCACGGAAGATAGGGAAAAAGTAAATGACGTTCCGTGGGCACAACAACATCTAATTTTTGAAAGTATATAGCAAACCTAATTTTTTTGAAAGTATATAACAAAGTAAAAAATTTGTTGACAGTGCAAGATTAAATTTGGAAATTCAAATGCATTTTCAATATGGACTGGTGAAAGATAAAAATATACGATGACATAAAATTAATAGGAGAAGTAATATAAAAATTTAAATGCATTTGTGAACATGGGGTATATGTAAACGACGCTTGCATTGTTAAACACCATTTATTTTGAAATATATAAAAAAAGAAAAGTGTGTAACATATAAAAGAGTAGATGCATTTGCCATACAAAGTGCTAAAGGATAAGAAAAAAAGTCTAACATATTAAAAAACAAATGCATTTGTTATACAGAATGCGGAAAGATAAGAATAGAGTCTGTAACATATAAAAATTTAAATGCATTTTTTTTTTGAAGTATGTGAAAAAATGAAAGTTTGTTACATACTACTGCAAATTTTGAAATATACCAAAAAATTAAAGTCTGTTACATATAAATCGGAATTTCAATGTGTTTGTGATGTAGCCTGGGATTGGGGCTCGCGCAGACCATTAGAGAAATATGTACAAGAAACAAGATTGTGGAAAGAAGATAGAGTGCAATAGCTACAAAAGAAAACAAATGGAAAGGTATAAGTGTTTGCGTATACATTTGTATTTAAGAAAGTGGAATAACCGGGCTGAGAAACAAAGAAAGATGTGATGACTAAACTTACAGGAGGGTACATATGAGCGCTTTGGCTATTTGCTTGGGGCTTCCGTTTCATTGATGTCAGCGACGATTGCGGTTTGAAGGATGTTCTCCAGGGCTGTTGGAATGTTGGGAACTGTCTGTTGTCTTTCGTTGGTGGCCTGTTTCAATTTCCTTTCAACCCATTCTTCAATATATCTTCTCATTGGGGCTACGTTGATCTCATTCCGAATTTTGACGTTGAAAACTTCATTTTCTAATTCCTGGAAGTCGATAGAAAGATTAGAGAGAGCCTGATGAATTTCCTCATTCTGTACTGCATATTTGACTAGTCAGTCATGGACGTGAGCTTGATCAAATTGAAGGATGCTGTAAAAAATTTCAAGAGACAAGGTATTCAACATAGCAAATTGTTTATCGAACTCTTGCCTAGTTAAGGGAAAGGAGTTTGCGATTAAGAGGGGGTCTTGGAAGTTGGTTTTCCCTACCAATTCTATATTTGACAGCGTTTTGAATAATTCATCTTTCTTCACTATGGCTTGTTCACATGCCTAAACAATGAGACGCAGGTTCTTTACTTTTTGTTTCCAACATGCATTCAATTGGGTGATCTGGTTTTTGGATGGAAGATCTTCTTTTCTTGTTTTTGTTTCTATCATATTGTTGACAATATTTCCAAAAGGGATGACCATTTTTAAAAAGAAATTTTCTTCATCTTTTAATTCGTCTTGCAAAATCTCGAGCAAGCTATCTGCCCTGGTTCCAAGGGAAGCGATGGTTTGTGATCTTTTCCATTCCTGGGTAACCAGTTCCATTCGTTTTTTTATATTATTCTCCACATATCCTTTACAGGATGCGAGTGGGGTGGAGGATGCTTTTACATTGGGTGTAGGGGTGCCAGGCATGGCTATTGCCAAAGGATCGATAAGCAATGGCATAGGAATCAAAGTGTATTCCAATTCCTTGACTCGGTCCTTTAGTTTGGAATTATGGGTCTCAATGCGTCCAATGGAATCATGAAGTGCTTCTCCAGTCGCGGTGTGAAGTTGACAGATTTGGGATGGTTGCATGTTGGCAACGTCAACCTCTAAACGACATTTGCCTTTGATATTTTTAACATTTTTTTTCTCAAATAACAATCTTTTGTTCCGGCTAGCAAAAACAGCGCTCTAGAACACAAAGGATTCATCTTCGTCAAAATTTTGGGTAACGGATATGTCCATTGAATGGCTATGGTGGATGCCGTATTGGGGTTGATCAAGGAAGGGGAACATGGCATCCATATCAGTGTCAACTTCCACGTTCTGAATTTGAATTTCTGGCTCTTCTGCCTGACCCACATTTTTTTCCTCTTCTTCTCTACTGGAAGCTTGTGAGAACTATCAATTTTAGAGTGAGGAGGGTCGTTATCTCCTCCTCCATTTGAAGAACTCTGGGTTTCTTTGTTGTTGTGATGGGCCGTTGGAGAGATGCTCTAGGATGACGTGCTTTTTGGAGTGGTATTTGCAGATTGAAAACTCTTGTCACTGCGGCCTTTCCCCTATTGCATGTACAATTTAGTGCAGCTTTTCACTGTCTCTACGTCGTCGGTATCAGAGGCAGGACCGTCACTATCTTTGTTTTTGGGCAGGTGTTTATTTACAAAATAATCATTGAGGCCAAGTGATTGTAAATGTTCTCTAAAAATATCATAGGGGTCGAATCCTCTTATGTCTTCAGCATATCTGAGGTTGGAGATGCTAAAATGTGCTGCGAAATTGTCAATTTTGTTGACGTTTTTCAAGACGAACTCCCCTATTTTCCAAGGCAAAGGATTGAACTGTTTTTTTTTCTTCCTTTGGAACAGATGGAACCAATAGCTGTATTGACGTGCTACTTCTACAATAAAAAATATGTCTATAACGTGAAATGGAAGGAGAGCAGGTTGTTCCGTGGAGCCAAAAAATCTTATGACAGTGTAATTTTCCAAATGTTGGAGTGTCCCCTTATTGTGCAAAAAACTAGTTGCTTGTTCAGATATGGGGGGAGAATTTTCTCCTAACAACCAAACTTTGAAACAAACAAGAAGCCATTAAAAACCTCATAAAAATAGTGGGAAGCCTTGTGCTTCCACAAGTCCTAGTACCAACATGTTACTGGGTGGAATTCACAGTTGACGTTTTTGGACAGAGACAGTTGCGGAAATTGACAAGAATGTGTTATTGAAAAAACTAAATAGGATGACATATAAAATTTCTTTTTCCTTTTGTAGATTGACAATTGGGAAGATATTTCATGGGAAATTAACCTGCCCCAATCAAAAAGGGCTTGTTCGTTCATAGTGAAATACAAAATATAAAGAGCCATGCGGGAAACAGTACCTGTGGACTCCTGTCCCGTTATTCTTGTAAATAGCCAGGCAATTTCCTGAAATGGATTTCTAAATGAACTAAACTCCATACTTGTAATATCTTCAGGAACTAGATTCGGCCTTTCCAAAAAATGGGGCAAGAGGTCCAATCCGTTATTATTCTTTGCTAGGAACTATTTGCCATCTTCTCCTTTGAATGTCAATCTTGGCTCGGGCAATTTGAGCATCTGGTGGAAGACCTGAGGTGACAAAGAAACAGAAGAGTCGTTTTGCAGTGGAATAATTCTTTGGTTTGTAATAAACTTATCGGTGCACCAAGAGACCAAGTTCTTACAGTCAAAAACCTCAGGGACACAGCCTGCATGAGCAATCCCGGAGGTCCAAATTACTTGGTTCTCTGGGGTGGGGGTTGAGTAATAAGAAAATGCCCTGGACCAGTGGAAGTTCTGGTCCTCTCGCCTAAAGGTGTTCACTGTATCTCCACAGAACTGTTGTCGAGCTAATGCCATAGGTTTATGAGAAGGTTGCTTTGCTGCAGATGATGGTTTAAATGAATTGTTAGAGCGAAGAATGAAACTTTTTGCTAAATCTTGGTTAAATGCTTCTGAATGGGAAAGTCCTCGAGCCTTTCGTTGATTAATGACAACCTGTATTGGTGGTGCATGATGAACTGTTAGCAGTAAAATTTATTTATTGCATATTTAGAAATGCGAACGCGGCGGGTACGACGAAGAGCAATTAAGGAATGGAGGTTTCGTGAACGTGCGAAGGGCACGTCGTGTGAATGGGATTTCATGATTTCGAAATGAACACTCACAAGGGATAATATAATCTGCCCGCAAATTTTGGTTTAATGTGCATGAATACGAGATGTCCTCGAGCCTTTCGCCCATCAAAGACAATATATATAGTTTCTACATGATGACTT
>ML810541.1:33912-70995 GCA_009831015.1 Picea engelmannii | reverse complement strand
TATAGACAAGTGAGAAGGTGACAGAGAGGTTAGAGAGCAAGGAAAGAATGGCAAGCTCTAAAAAGTGGTCGGACGGGATTGAAAAAAGGGTTACAGGGATAGTCGGGACAATCGAGTGTTGCACGATGAAATTTCATGTTTCAGAATTTTTGAGTGCAAAATGTGTAAAACGGAAGAGATCATGATGGGCCAATTGAGTGAGCGGTTTGTATATTTATAGAATTGTGCCAAAGTAGCTAAGTATGGAACAGGGAAATTTCTAATTGCATACGTGGCAATAAGATATTATATATAATTGCCAACTGCTAATTGCAAAGGGGTGCGGATACAAGAAACAACGACTACGAAATGAATATTTCTTCAACCCGCCAAATCGAGGATTCGCTAAAGAAATTCGAACAAATGGTGAAGTATGGAAAGCGAACAGACGGGCTTCAAAATGGGGTGACAATAGTTGCACTAAATATGGGAGGACCCGACAGTTAAATTGTATTTCTCGAAAGTTTTCAGTGCAAAAATGTGCAGCACAGAAAAGGGCATGACAGGTGGACCGTAATATGGAAAAGCATATGATCTAAGAACGGTTGCAATTTTGAATATCTGTCAATTTGTATATACCGGAGCTCCGAATGTTGTTTGGAGGTCACGGAAAAGTAGAATTGCAATGTTGACCCGACCAGCGTGCAAGTCCGACTGTGAATTTGTATATGGTGGAACTCTGGGTGCCAATTGTGGGACAGGGAACAGTACACGGTCAATTTAAAGAAAGGGGAAGTGGTCATTGGAAATGCAAATGCATGAATCTGTGAAGTTGCAGACCAACGCATTGTCGGGAAAAAAACGATTAAGTAACCAGGAAGAGAAACTAGAGGGAATAAAAGAGTGGGAAAATAGAGTGGCGGAAGGCAGTTTTCATAAGTGTGAATTGGTTTCAAATTAGCGCCATCGTTGCAAAACCATGATCTACTAATTGTCAGCAAATGCATTGTTGAAGATTACATTCTATTGCAACATATGCCTCCAGCTATGTTGTTGATACATTATTCCATGATTATAACATATCAACTTAACCACTAAATTTTCTTTTCTACTAATTTCCAGCAAATGCTTTGTGGAAGATTAGATTTTATTTGAATGTGTACATGTAACTATGGTCTTCATACATTATACCATCAATGCAACATATTAACTCAAGTATTAAACCCATTGCATTATGGGATGTTAGCATTAAAACTTAATAATTGCATGTCTACAAACAAGAACAATGATTTTGTTGCAACATTGTATATTGGTATTAGTAAATAGAAGATCGAAGAAGTACAAGAGAACCGAACCATGCCAATTAGAACATGCATTAAACCCAGAAAAGAGGCAGCAACGAAGAGTGAAAGGAAATTTTTTTTTAATAGCAAATCCATTTAAAATAAAAAAAAATAAGAAAAACACCAAGTACTATGCATCTATGCTTAGAAATTGGACCCAGTTCTTCGGGCCGAAACATTGAAGGTATCTACGATAAACACAGGCACGGGTTCTGCAGTATGCAAGATTCTTGGAGTTTTCTCATCGATGAATCATCCTCTGCTGAAATTGATATTTTTCAGAAGCTTTTCCTCAAAAAGAAGACAAAAATGGTCACAGGGCAAGTGGAATAGCCCATAGCTTAAATTGCCTCTGCATAGTCCAAAACAATTCGGTAGCACAACTTTCATGTGCAATTGCAGAGGACCAAATTAGTCCATTCTGGGTAGAAGGAGATGACTAGTAGGAAAATGTGTGGCAAGAGCGAGATTTTTGGACTTGATGCCCGAAAATGTTAAACAATATTTTTTTGGCTTCAAATATATCTCTGGGAGCATTAACATATCATTTCTATACACTGAAACTCTTCCACCTAGAACAGACTAATTTGGAACTCTGGAATTCCTACTTTGGCAGTGCAAAGTGGTTGTTGCGTTCACCATCAGTTTCTTTTCTAAAACTCCTTTTGGTGTTGTCACGACTGCGATCACCGAGCCGGGAAGGTTCGTTCATTTTGGTTGATTTCAATTTGGGCGCAGGAGTGGGAAGATTCTCTGCATTTCCATCATCCATTGTTGTATCATCGTCCATCAAATCATCTTCTTCCAACTCAGAATTCATGGCATCAACTTCTGCGATAGCAATGACTACAACTGGGCAAGTTCTCTGACCAGCCAGGGTTGCGATGGAATTATTTGGCTTGAAATATATCTCTCGGTGTACCAAGGGACCATCTCATTTTTTCCTATTGGGCGGAGGGAGATGAATAGTAACAATATGCCCTGGAATAGTGGAACCTCTGGCCATTATGCCCCAATGTGTTTACTGTGTGTGGAGAGAATTGCTGCCAGAAGTTATTTAGAATTTGTGTTTGGTTGAGATGATGTTTGAAATGAAAATTGGGGAGGGATAATATAAGCCTCCGCAAATTATGGTTTAATGCGTATCAATGGAATATCTCCTCGAGCCTTTCGCTAATCAATGACAATTTCTAGGGTTCGTGTGGAATGAGTTGTGACCATCACAACTAACTAATTGCACAAATAGAAAAAAGTGTGAACGTGGTGGTGATGGCGAAAAGAGATTAAGAATCGGAAATTTCTTAAAAGCACCAACCCATCAGCACACAAAAAAAAAATATTGTGTGGCCTTTGAAATGAATACTTGGAAAGGATAACATGCTTTTGGGAAAATCTTAGTTTAATTCGTACTAATGACAAATCTTCTCCAGACTTCTAGAATTTAATGACAGTTTTAATGGTTGCTGCAGGATGGCTACTAGCATTTAAGCTTAATTATTGCATATCCGGAAACAAGTACGAAGGCAGCAGCAATGGCGAAACCGATTCCAAGAAATACCAAAGTATGAAAAGCAGTTAGGTGAAGATATACCCAAGGCATGTGAATGGTCGATGGTTCTCGGCCTGGCGGGCGGAAAATTGAGCCTCTATTGTTCTGTGTCCTACAAATAGCACCTACACTTCCGCGATATACAAATTGACAGGTGGACTTGCAGGGTGGTTGGTTCAACATTGCATTTTTTTTTGTCCTTAGCGATTCCGTAGTATTTCCATAATTAGCCAGTTTCTTGGATCAGGGGTTCTCGGTCTGGCGGAAAAAAATTGGGCATCTATTATTCCACGCTCTACAAATAGCAGTGACAATTCTACGATATACAAATTCAGAACCTGACCTGTGCTAAATTATTACTGTTAAATATTTATATTGCAGAATCTAATTATACGAGAAATTTTGCACAATCTGGTCGGCCGAGTGACATAAAAGTATTTCGATAAACGAGCCATATAAAAAAGAGTCATTCCATACTTAGGCAGTTTTTTTATCGCGGGTTGGCGGCCTCGCAGGCTGAAAAAAGAGTCTCTATTGTTCTATATCCTACAAATAGCACCCAGATTTTCGCGGTATACAAATCGACAGGACCTATGGGCTGCTTGGTTGAACATTGCATTTGATCGCAGGTTCGCGGCCTGGTGGGATGAAAATTAAGTATCTATTGTTCTATGTCCTACAAATAGCACCTATAGTTCCGCGATATACAAATTCACATGCAGACTTATGGGCAATTTCTATATAAAGTATGGAATGAGATTTTATACAGCATATGCGGATCCCTCATTCCATACTTAGGCAGTTTTTGGATTGTGGGCTCGTGGTCTGGTGGGCCGAAAAGAGAGTCTATATTGTTTTGTCTCCTACAAATAGCACCCAGACTTCTGCGATATACAAATTGATAGTGTTCTAGAACATATGCAGATCCCTTATTCCATACTTGGGTACTTTTTGGATCGCGGGTTCGCGACCTGGCGGGCTGAAAATTAAGTATCTATTGTTCTGTGTCCTACAAATACCACCTAGACTTTCGTGTCCTACAAATAGCACCTACACTTCCGTGATATACAAATTCACACGTGGATTTGTGGACATAGTCTATATAAAGTATGGAATGAGATTTTATACAGCATATGCGGATCCCTCATTCCATGCTTAGGTGTTTTTTGGATCGCGGGCTTGCGGCTTGGTGGGCCGAAAATAGAGTCTTTATTGTTCTGTCTCCTACAAATAGCACCCAGACTTCTGCGATATACAAATTGATAGTGTTTTAGAACATATAAGGATCCCTCATTCCATACTTGAGCACTTTTTGGATCGTGGGTTCGGGACCTGGTGGACTGAAAATTAAGTATCTATTGTTCTGTGTCCTACAAATAGCACCTAGACTTCCGAGATATACAAATTGACATGCAGAATTTTGGACATAGTCTCTATATAAAGTATGGAATGAGATTTTATACAACATATGTGGATCCATCATTCCATACTTAGGCAGTTTTTGGATCACGGGTTCGCGGGTTGGCGCACCGAAAATAGAGTCTCTATTGTTCTATCTTCTACAAATAACACCGTGACTTCTATGATATACAAATTGATTGGTGGACTCGGGTTGGCTGGCTGAACATTGCACTTTTATTGTCCCATAGAGATCTCGTATGAATTTCAAATTTAGTGCTTTTTTTTTATCAGGGGATCTAGGGCTGGGGAGCTGGAAATTGGGTATCTATTGTTCCGCGCTTTACAAACACATTTTTCTAGAACATATGCAGATCCCTCATTCCATACTTCGACACTTTTTGGATCGCAGGTTCGTGACCTGGCAGGCTTTAATTAAGTATCTATTGTTCTGTGTCCCACAACTAGCACCTAGACTTCCGCGATATAAAAATTGACACGTGGACTTGTGGACATAGTCTCTAAATAAAGTATGGAATGAGATTTTAAACAACATATGCAGAGATCCTGTATGAATTCCATATTTAGCGATTTTTTTTTATCAGGAGCTCTGGGGCTGGCGGACTGAAAATTGGACATCTATTGTTCTGCGTTGTACAAAAACATTGTTCTAGAACATATGCGGATCCCTCATTCCATACTTGGGCACTTTTTGGATCGCGGGTTCGCGACCTAGCAGGCTGAAAATTAAGTATCTATTGTTTTGTGTCCTACAAATAACACCTAGACTTCTGTGATATACAAGTTGACATGTGAACTTGTGGACATTGTCTCTATATAAACTATGGAATGAGATTTTATACAGCATATGCGGATCCCTCATTCCATACCTAGGCAGTTTTTGGTTCGCGGCCTGGCGGACCGACAATAAAGTCTCTATTGTTCTGTCTCCTACAAATAGCACCCAGACTTCCGCGATATACAAGTGGACAGGTGGACTCAGGCTGGTTGGTTGAACATTGCAGTTTTATTGTCCCGTAGCGATCCGGTATGGATTTCATATCTAGTTTTTTTTTTTTATCGGGCCTGTGGGGCTCGCGGGCTAAAAATTGGGCCTCTATTGTTCTGCGTTGTACAAACACCAGGCACATCTCCGGGATTTACAAATTGGCAAATGGACCTATGGGTTGTGTCGCTCAACAATGCAATTTTCATTATTCCTTGTCCTCCAAATAGCCCTCAGAGTTCTGCGATATACAGATTGACAGATGGAATTGAGGCCATTATTTACAGATTCTAATCCTTATCAACTATCTAACATATCTAAAAACATGATTTTCAACACTAATTATTAATAATAATTTTTGCTATTGCAGAATTAATTAAACGAGAAAGTTTGTACAATTTGGTCGAGCAACTGATATAAAAGTTTTCCGACAAACGAGCAATACATAGAAAACATGTACTTTTAGAAAGTATGGACAAGAGATCTTATAGAGCATATGCAGATCTGTCGTTCCATACTTGGGCACTTTTTGGATAGCGGGTTCTTGGCCTGGAGGGCTGAAATTTGAACCTCTTTTGTTCGGTGTCCTGCAAATACCACCCAGACTTCTGTGATATACAAATTGACAGGTGGACTTGCGGATTCCACGTTTGGTGGGTTCAAGATTGCAATTGTTTAGCAATGCTCATCCTATCTAACTTCAGCTAAAAACATTGTTTTCAGATACTAAAATATTAATATTAACTATTGTTATTGTAAAAGTGAACTACATTAAATTATTAAAGGATGTTAAATCGCTTATTTTTTTAAAAATGAAGGAAACACAAGAATTTTTTTTGTAAAATTCTATCACCGCAAGCATAACAAGGACCAATTTGAAGTTTAAGACCCTCTTGTTCATATGATAGCACAATTGCACTCCGCACAATATATATTCATTGATTTCAACTTATTCTAGGATATTAATTTTACCGAGTTCATCGAATAAGAAAAAATTGTGAAAACAACGATCAATTTGAATTTTAAGAGCCTCTTGTTGGTATGATAGGACAGTTGCACTCCACACACTATATATTCATTGATTTCAAATTATTTCACAACAATAATTTGACCAAGTTCATCGATCAAGGAAAATTTCCAAAACAAGTCACATAGTACATTTGCGTCACAACGCCATAGAAATTATTAGGCAAATTTGCGTGCCACCTGGCCAAAAAAATTCAACTATATTGTTCCCTGTCCTCCAAAGAAGAGCTAGACTTCCACGGTATACAAATTGACAGACAAACCAGATAACCAAGAACCAACCATAGTTTAAACAACCCAGAAGAAAGTTCCCAGAAGGTTCCATTAAGCATAACCCATCGACCTTTGCACCAAACAATTTGATATACAAAGAAAAGACGTCGACGCATTCCTTTTCCTTTGAAACGAACATTCATCTGGATGTTGAACAAATATTACAGAGAGACATGAGGTATTTTTCGTTTCCTCCCAAAGTTGGATTTAATTTATTTATTTTCCCTTCTTCAATCGATATGCAAAATTGCATTGTCCTCATTTAAGGTGAATTTGCTCTGTATCTGAAGTTGTCGCAACATATAAACACTGCTTGCCTTTTTGTGTAAATATGTTTCATACGACAACTCTGCCAATTCAGGAAGCACATTTCATAATAGAGGCTACCTAACCGAACACTAAACAGTTGTGTTGTCCACGGTTCGGATAACACCATTGATGCAATGTCCATAAATATATGGACATTTTTCATCGCATCGCAAACAATCAATCGTATCATCACTTATCAAAGCAGAAGCCGAAGCAACGGAATGGAATTTTGCACATACAGGCTCAAAGGGGGCCGAGTACACATTGGCTGCAACTAAAATACCTTCAACTTGGCAACGCAAGCAAAGGGATTAATACATTGAACAATATAATACACAACTGCATCCCCACTCCCCTGTAAAACAAAAAAGAAAAAGTAAACAGGTGCATAAATTTGTTGAAGGCTATTTCTATAAGCAAAGTGAGGATGATTTTGTGGATGTATACGCACAACAATTGTAGAGCTAGCTAGTTTCTCTAGATCATCTACTATATCTGCTCGCAACTCTATTACAAACATTGCCTGGGTTGTCCGAAAGATCCTTTCTCTAGCATCCTTCTTCTTTGTTATATTTTTAAACAACATAAGTGGAATCTTCCCTCTATGCAATTTTTGTTTCATTGACGAAAACAAATATGAATACGTATCGAACAATTGTAGTTGCAACATGGAATAGTGCAATATTTGTTTTACTTATCCCACATATATGCAGATGCGAAAGTTAAGAAAAAAACTGAATATGAAAAGCGGTACCATTTCATTATCGTTGTCTGACTGTCCATCCTTTATATGGAGAATGTGTTGCGACCCAAATTTTCTCGCCAGTGTCACAGCAGCCCCAATCATTCTGATTGGGTAAATATCAGTGCTCTATACAAACTGCCTGATAGTCGAGTCCGGGAGGAAGCGATATTCTGAACAAATAACAAGAATTTTTTCCACAATACTTGTTTCATTGAGAAAAATAATTCGATCGCAATCACCACGATCATATATTGTTTTGGGCAATACATTAAAATTTGTAATGGATATCCCATTATGCAGCAATATCTTTTATGCATGTTTGTGGACAAGTTGTGGAGGAACATTCAGTGTGACTGTCATCATGGTGTCCTTGTCTGTCATATCAACACACATAATGGATCTACTTTTGTTTTCCTTATCCAAGTAGGTGGTATAGACAACCATTATGTCCCCGACAAACAATTGTCCAGTTTGGCAGTTGTTCAAGCCCTCTATTGACAGTACTTTGGATGTCACAACTCTAGACCTGATGACATTTTTTTGAACAGGAAAACTAAAGTGAATGGTAATGTGCTACAAGTACACGAATAGTATTGATGAATTATGGAGCCACAATTTCGCAACCACACCTCTTTGTCTGCGGAACATGCAACACGTTCGACGTTTCGCTTGTACTTGTTGATACTTCTTGCGAGCTGGAAACCATGTATTTCAAATGGCATCATTATATCTTCCATGTCATAGATGAATATATATATCCCATGAAATTTTTTCAGTAAACATAGTAAGAGCACAATGTATGCATCTTTACCTTTGGCCTTGTCGGTCTGCTGATGTCTGGGATGACTGACTGCTCATGGTCGTCTCACTAGTCCAACTTTTTTTGATGCAAGCATGTGCAGATGAACATCAGGAGTAAACAAATATATGCATTGTATATTGTCCATCGGAAGGACCAAATAACCATAAAACTGTATGCATCTTAATTTTTAACCGGAAAAATGTTTAACAGTAAACATGGAGTAACCGCGGGTCACCATGGCCAATGTGTATATCGCGGACCGTCGAAAGCCAGGGGAGCAATCTTCAACTTGCCAACCTGGTAGCCGCAATCAACAAAGTGGGTAACTATGGAATAAGGTAGAAGCAGGACCACATATGTCAGTCCGTTAGTCTGCCAACCGGTGCACGAGGGAATTTTCGGAAACCACACTAAGCAAATGAATTAGAAAACAAAAGGGATAATAGAAAATGGAAAAAGTAGAAACAAGGGAGCGTAGAAAGGCCCATTACTGTGAATTCATCATTTTCAAGTCTAATATTATATGCTCCCTCCCAGTTTGTATATTTAATTTACCGACACACTTGGTATACCTTTTAGAAGATTGTACCACAGAACCCTCTGCTGCTGCACAGAATAATTCATCTACCTGTCCAAGCAACCTGTTTTTTCCAAGGAAACAACGTCGAAGATGCAATCGAGACAAAGGCAAGTTAGTATGAAAATAGACATCTAAAAGAAAAAGAAAAGGGTCTATTTACTCGCCAAAGAGTCCTTTGTCTTGTCCAGTGATTCTGTTTCTTTAAATGCAACAATGTAGTGCAAACACAACGGACATAAACTAGCTTAGTATGCAGGAAGGAACATATGTAACCAAGATAACTTACCATGTAGGAAGGCACACAACTAGTTTAACACATATACAGACCATAAATGAAACACAAAACAACGCAATATGAAACAACAGTACAAGCATGGACCTTTCTATATCCTCTTCAACCGATGCAGTCAAGACTCCCTCCTTTTCTCCAGCTACTCTGTTTGTTTCAGTGTGGAAACCCACAAAATTCAATGTACATCAATGGAAGTTGGTATTCACTGGAGAACAAGCAATATGTAGATACAACAAAAATGACTCAACGAACAGTTTACAAAGGTAGAAACATGAACCTTTTCTCTTCTCTATCCATGGGTGTAAACATCTAGCTTTTTTTTCCCTGGCCAAAATATATTACAAGGCAGAAAATATCATGCAATTGCACGGTCATAGCTAAACGATTTCTGGTTTTCCCTGGAAATTCATCCAGATATGCCCTTTAACCATGTTCTTTATCCTCTACACAAACTGTTGTGCCCACATTACAAGTTCTCAGTTTTCCGTGCCAAACTACCCAGACATGCTTCCAGACATGAAAATATAATCTTGAAGAATCTTTGTTGCACATATCATATCTCAAGCACAACACAAATTGTATCGTGCGCACACCATTCTATGTAGAGGAGAAAGAAATGTCATGTCATATCCTCACATCTAACCATACATGCTCTATAAATGTAGGCTGCATACATATGCTTTATCCCCCCAAAAAAATAGCAGATATTGTAACTTCACATGTAATCCTCCAACAATTTTGTATGCAACTATTTTCTTTCATGGCAGGACTTGAGCACCAGGAAAATATCACACAAATACAGATAGCAGCCTCTGCAAAAATGGAAAATAACACAACTTCAGATTGACTGGTGGGTGCAGGGGCTGAACACCGTAAAGCACCCCAAAAAAACAATAACAATCCAAAAAAAAAAAAGCTCCAACCACCATCGCTGCACCCCAACCCTGCAAGGACGAATCAAAGAAAAGAAACCAGCAAGGACCAAACCAATGAAAAAGCACGAAGAGGTCAAACTACACCCCTAGGGCCCCAAAGTGCAAACCCCAAGAAAACAAACAGAACCAGCAACCCAGGAACCAACGAATCAACAAAAGCCACTGACCCAGTGAACAACATATGTATCTCCAACGATTACCAAACTGCAGCCGAAGCAGAAAAGGAACCAGAAAAATACAAGAACATGCGACTACAAATAAGAAAACATTCTTACTTGCAAACTGCAAACACTAAACAACAAACAAGGAATACAAAATGAAACTATGGCATCGAAACTTACTCTGAAACGATGAAATGTAGAAGCGCAGGTTGAATCGTGAGCAATAAACCACCGAAGAAGAACCACTCACCGAACCAGTAAACAATGTATGTAGCTTCAACGATTACGAGGATGAAACATACAATGAGAGCACCTACCAAACCAGCAAAAAAGAAGCAGTCACCGAACCAGTAAACAATGTATGTAGCTTCAATGGAAGAACAAGGATGAAACATACAATGGCTATTGAACTAGCATGTACTCTGAGAATCGTATTTACATAAACATTTAAGACTCTCAGGCTGTCTAAGGACCTCGCAGTATACAAACATTTAAGTTGTCAGGTGTGTTGGAGAACGCCGCGTCATGTAAACATTTACGCTGTCAGACCTATTGAGGCATCTCGGAATAAATGTCAATAAATTTCAAGAAATATACAAAGCTTGGATATGAAAACATTTCAATATGCTTAGTACATATCAAAAATGACAGATATATTCAGGTAGCAGAAAATGCTAATACAAACATTCAAACTAATGGTAGCATTAATCGACCTTCAAGCAATATACAGGAAAAATATATTATTAAAACATACTATCTACTAGAAAAAAGTTTGGATATGTTGTCATACAATGCATTGGGAATAGTGAAGCTGGCAATAAGACCTCCAATCTCTTAGCCAATCAGAACAGTACATATATGTTACTTTTTAATATATATAAATATATGTTTTTAATTCCATAGCTCCAACAATAGGTATTGTGCAAATATTTCCGGTCAAAGGACAAACTAATATGTAGTCAACGCTTTATCGATCGCTATAGCCCCTCTATGCCTACGGCAATGACTAATAATGGTATAAAAATGAAATCATATTAACTATTGAAATATAAGGAAACTTAGGCAATTCTATTTGGCACTGCATTTGGTTCCTGCATTCTTAATTGTTTTTATCCACCCACAATGTTAAAGGTGTCACCCAAACATAAAGTAAAGAGATAATGAGGAAATGCCTATAAATGTTTAAAGGACACAAGAAATTGAATATTTGCTACCAGAAATTGCGAGTCCAAAATTGTTATGGCCTATTAATACCAAGTAAGAGGATGGATACATGGTTGTTATTTTACTTTCGTTTTTTGTTGATTGAAGCTATCTTTGTGTTGGTGGAAGAGAAAATTGTTGTTTATCTTAGGGAGTTAAATGCTTACAAGATCCACTATTCTCAATGTACCTCTATGATAGAAAGCTACGAGAATTAATAATACCTTATGATCATTTTTATTGGATACACACTTTGAGGTTTGATGAAACATACATAAATCCCGTATGCAAGAAGAGCTAAATACTTTTTTCAGTTGTTCAGATGTTTATTGAAATATTTACTTTGTTTGAGATGACCAAATGGGAGTTTACTTTTTTTATGGTCATTGGCATTCCTTAGATATGGTTCATTGTAATAATTGGTTTGGTAGCTTAGCCTAACCCCAGGGACTTGGATTTCATTCACATTTTTTTGAAAGATGGGCTCACCAGGTTTGAACAAGGTAAGCGCTGCTCAACTATATGCTTTACCATTATAAATGCAAGTTTATTTTGAAAAATCCTTATGTGGCGTTTGAATTCTCAGAAACTAAAGATGATATATAATTATAATCATAAATTCTTATATTAAACTCCTCCAATGACATTTTGAATCTTCTTCAATACATCATAAGGAATTGAGCAAGAAAAAAGGATTTGAAAGTTAACATTGATCTGTACCACGACCTACACTAATATTAATTTTCCATAAATATTAACAAATACTAGTATTAACTTTCCATAAATATTAATAAATATAAACATATATATTACTACTTTGTGGGAACATAATATTAATGCTTTTGAATAATCAATCGAATTATTTTTTGCCATGCATCAATGATAATATCCCCGGGTACGTTGCTAGCAATTTTTTATTACCATGGTTTTGTAAAAACCACACGTTTAATGTTATTAATAAATCAATGTTAAATCTAATAAAATCTTTGTTGCAGGTGGTTATTAGTCCATTCCTTAGGCATAGAGGGACTATAGCGATCGATAATTCGTTGACCTCACATTATTTTGTCCTTTGAGCACAAATATTTGCATAATATATATTGTTGGAGCTAGGGAACTAAAAACATTGAATTTTATATAATAAAAAGTACCATATATGTAGTGATCTGATTGGATAACATATTGGAGGTCTTATTGTCGGCTTTGCTATTCCCAATGTTTTATATGTTAGCATATCCAAAAAATTTCATCGTCTACAATCTTTTTGAATCGTATATTTTTCTTATGCATTGCTTGAAGGTGGATTAATGCTAGCATTAGTTCAAATGTTTGTCTTAGCATTTTACTGCGAGCATTGTCTTAGATCATATATGATGTTTTTTTTATTTATACTAATCATATTGAAATGTTTAGATATCCAAGATTTATAGTGATCGATAATTCCAAAATTTATAACGTCCTTGCCACATGTATTTGTATTGAAATGTATTGACACTTTTTTTGAGGTGCTTGAATAAGCATGACAGCTTAAATGTTTACATGGTGCGAGGTCCTCCAACAGTCCTGACAGCTTAAATGTTTGCATACCGCGAGTTCCTTAGACAACCTAACAACCTTAAATGTTTATCTAAATATGCTTCTCGGAGTACATTTTTCCTCGAAATTTTCCATACAACATTGCAGTGATTTTGCACAATATTGTTGTCCACTGCTAGTTGAATAGGCATTGTATCTTTCATCCTTCTTCTAGCCTTGCAATGCAATTTCATCATCGTTGAAGCTACATACATTGTTTACTGGTTCGGTGAGTGGTTCTTCTTCGTTGGTTCGTCGATTGTTGCTTGTTGTTGTTGTTTGGTTCACAATTCGACCTGTGCTTCTGCCTTTCATCATTTCGGAGTAAGTTTCCATGCCATAGTTTCATTTTCTATTCCTTGTTTGTTGTTCAGTGTTTGTAGTTTGCGAGTAACAATGTTTGCTTATTTCTACCGGCATGCTCATCATATGTTTTCGGTTCCTTCTGTGCTTCGACTACAGTTTCATAATCGTTGGAGATACATATGTTGTTTACTGGTTCGGTGGTTGTTGCTTGTTCGTTGGTTCGTCGATTGCTGGTTGTGTTTGTTTGGCTCAGGTTTATGCTTTGGGGCCCTGGGGATGCAATTGGGCCTGTTCGTGATTTCTCGTTGGTTTGGTGCTTGCTGTTTTCTTTTGTTTGATTTGACTTTGCAAGGTTGGGGTCCTATGCCGGTAGTTGGAGCTGGTTTTTTTTTTTTTGGATTATTATTGTTTTTTGGGCGCTTTACGGTGTTCAGCCCCTGCACCCACAAGTCGACATGCAATCGTGTTATTTTCCCTGTCTGGTGAGGTCGATGTTTGTTCTACTGTGATATTTTGTTGGTGCTTTAGTGTTGACATGAAAGAAAATAGTTACATGAAAAATAGTTTGAGAAGTACATTTGAAATTGCAATATCCGTTGTTTTTTTGTTAAAATAAAACATATGCAGGTTTCATTTATAAACCATGTATGGTGAAATGTGCCCATATGACAATACATGTTCTTTGTCCTCTACACAGACTGGTGTGCCCACGATACAATTTGTCTTGTGCTTGAGATATGATATGTACAACAAAGATTCTGCAAAATTATATTTCCATGTCTGGAAGCATATCTAGGTAGTTTTCCATGGAAAACCAAAATCTTGTATTGTGGGAACAACAGTCTATGTAGAGGATAAAGAACATGTATTTCCATCGGTGGAAGCATATCTGGATACTTTTCCATGGAAAACCATAAATCGTTTAGCTACGACCATGCAATCTCGTAATATTTTGTGTGTTGTAATATATTTTGGGCAAAGAAAAAAAATTACATATTTACAACTGTGGATGGAGAAGCACAAAGGTTCATGTTTCTACCTATATTTTAGACTATTTGTTGAGTCTCTTTTACTATATGTACATATTACTTGTTCTCCGGTGCATACCATCTTCCATTCATGTTCATTGTATTTTGTGCATTCCCACATTCAAACAAACAGAATAGCTGGAGAAAACGATGAAGTCTTGACTGCATCGGTTGAAGAGGAGATAGAAAGGTGCATGCTTGTACTGTTATTTCATATTCCATTGTTTTGTATTTCATTTATTGTCTGTATATGTGTTCACCTAGTTTATTGTATGTATATGTTGCGTACCTTCCTACATAATAACTTATCTTCATTACATGTCTTCATGCATACTAACCTACTTCATGTCCATTGTATTTTCGTTGCATTGCTACATTTAAACAAACAAAATGGCTGGAGAGGACGATGGACTCTTTGGCGGGAATGTAGATGAGGAATTACAGAAGTGGATACTTCTACTCTTATTTCATATTCCAATGTTCATTTTTTCATTTACTGTCTGTATATTTGTTGTGCTTATTCTGTTGCTTTGCACCTTTTTTTTTTTTGTTCTTTTCTTCCTTCAAATATAATATATTTATGCGTATTCTCATGTGAATCGTATTCTGTTTGTTGTTACATTGGAATAAATAGACTTGTTTCTCTTTCTTTTACATGTCTGTGTTCATACTAACTTGCCTTCGTGTCCATTGCATATTCGGCATTTCTACCTTGGAAGAAACAAGTTGGTTGGACAGGAAGATGAATTGTTTTGTGTAACAACAGAGGGTTATGTGGTACAATCTTCAAAAAGGTATACCAATTGTGCTGGCAAATTAAATATACAAACCAGGTGGGGGAATATAATGGTATACTAGAAAACGATAGCTTGGCAGAAATGGGCCTTTCTGCCCTCCCTATTTCTACTTTTTCCATTTTCTATTATCCCTTTTGTTTTCTAACTAATCTGCTTAGTGGTATTTCTGAAAATGCCTTGGTGCATCGGCTGGCGGACTAACGGTTTCACATATATGGTCACGCTTCTACCTTATTCCATACTTACCCACTTTGTTGATTGTGGGTGCCAGGCTGGCGGGTTCAATATTTCTCCCTTGGCTTCTAGGGGTCCGCGATATACAAATTGGTTGTGGTGCCCCACCCTCATGCCCTGTTTACTGTTACAGATTTTTCCAGTCAAAAAAATCAGATGCATACAATTTTACACTTGTTTAGTCCTTCTGATGGAAAATATATAATGCATATGCTTGTTTAGTGTTGATGTTCATCTGCACATGCTTGCATCAGAAAAAGTTGGACTAGTGACATGTCCATGAGTAGTCAGTTATCCCAGACATCAGCAAACCGACAAGTCCAAAGGTAAAGATGCATACACTCTGCTCTTAGTATGTTTACCAAACAAATATCCTTGTCTATTTATTCATCTATGGAATGATGAATATGTTGATGTCATCTGCAATACATGGTTTGCAATTCTCAAGAAGTATCAACAAGTACAAATGAGACGTGGAACATAGTGTGGGTTCTGCAGACTAAGAGGTGTGGTTGCAAAAATCTGGCTCCATAGTTCATCGAAGCTATGCATGTACTTGTAGATTTATGCCAATGAAAGAAGAATACAAAAAAAAAAAATGCACACTACCATTCACTTTAGTTTTCATGTTCAAAAATTGTCACCAGGTCTAGAGTTGTAACACCCAAAGTACTATCAATAGAGGGCTTGAACAACTGTCGAACTGGACAAGTGTTCATCGGGGACATAATGGTCATCTATAGCACCTACTTGGACAAGGCAAACAAAACTAGATCCATTATGCATGCTGACATGACAGACAAGGAGGCCATGATGACAATGACACTGACTATTCCTACACAACTTGTACAGAAACATGCAGAAAAGATATTGTCGGGTAATGGGATATCCATTATAATTTTTAATATATTGCCCAAAACAGTATATGACCATGGTGATTGTGATTGGATTATTTCTCTCAACGAAACAAGTATTGTGGAAAAAATTCCCGCTGTTTGTTCAGAATATTGTTTCATCCCAGACACAACTATCAGCCAGCTTGCACAGAGCAGTGATATTTACCCAATCGGAACCATTGGCGCAACTGTCACACTGGCGAGAAAACTTGGCTCGCAACACGTTCTCCATATAAAGGATGGAGATTCAAACATCAACAAGGCAATGGCACCACTTTCCATGTCCATTTTTGTCCTTTACTTTCGCATGTGCATGTATCTCGGATAAGTTACACAAATATTGCATTGTTCCATGTTGCAGCTGCAATTGTTCGATACCTATTCAAATTTTTTTTCGCCAATGGAACAACAATTGCATAAAGGGCAGTTTACACTTATGGTCTTCAAAAATATAACAAAGAAAATGGATGTTAGAGAAAGGATCTTTTGCACAACCCAGGCAACGTTTGTAACAGAGTTGAGAGAAAATATAGTATAGGATCTGAAGAAACTAGCTAGCTCTACAACTGTGATGCGTATACATCCACAAAATCATCCTCACTTTGCTTATACAAATAGCCTTCACCAAATTTCTACGGCTTGTTTTATTTTATTTTATTTTTTTAAGGGGGGGGCGAGGGGTGTAGTTGTGTATTATATTGTTCAATGTATTAATTCTTATGCTCGCGTTCCTAGGTTGAAGGTGTTTTGGTTGCAGCAAATGCGTACTCGACCCCTTTTGAACCTATATGTGAGAAATGCAACTCTCCTGCTTCTGCCTCCGCTTTGATAAGCGATGATACGATTGATTGTCTACGATGCGATGAAAATTTTCCATATATATATGGAAATTTCCTCAATGTTGTCATATGAACCATGGGAAACACAACCATGCATTGTATAGTTAGGAAGCCTCTGTTACAAAATGTGCTTCCTAGGTTGGCAGAATTGTCGTATGAAACATATCTACAGAAAAATTCAAGCAGTGTCTACATGTTGCACGACTTTCGGATACACAACAAATTTGCCTTAAATGAGGACAATGCAATTTTTCATATTGGTTGAAGAAGGAAAAAAAATTACATATCAAACTTTGGCAGGAAACGAAAAATATCTCATGTGTCTCTGTAATATTTCTTCAACATCCAA
This sequence comes from Picea engelmannii, assembly GCA_009831015.1. Lineage (NCBI taxonomy): Eukaryota > Viridiplantae > Streptophyta > Pinopsida > Pinales > Pinaceae > Picea > Picea engelmannii. The sequence continues at coordinate 53,370 of ML810541.1, read as the reverse complement.
ATGAATGTTCGTCAGACTTGAGTACTTGATATTGCATGTGCATAAGATTGTTCAGTCGAAGAATGGGAAGCATGGCAGCAAACTGATGCAGGAGCATCGCCCACGTCAAGCGAGCCAGCGCGGAAGTGGGAGACAGCTGGACAAGCCAGCACAAATTTTGAAAACCACTTTGGAAATGTTGCGCAAATCTTAAATGAGTCATTTAAGAGGAGGCGCCTTTGTATATTGTAAATGGACCTTGAGCGGATAGCTCTCGTCCTTAGTAGATAGTCAACATTTAATAGATTTAATGCAGTTAGATAGAATATTTAATTCTAGATTTGATAGCTTTAGAGCGCAAGAGGGAAAATGGATATAGACACCCTCATTGTGCATTGTAACATAATCGAGAGCATTCAGAAGAGAAGAGCATGCAGAGAACTGTATGAAGAACACCCATGTACAGACATTGAATTAATAGAAAGAGCTTTGATTCAATTTCATGGTTTGTGTTATTCTCTGTGTATTTATGATGTTATGCTCATGAATGTTTTCTTCCTGTCATACATTTGTTTTTATATGCTGTGTATGTGATTTCATGATTAAATTGAAGTCTGAGAGGAAGAGTGAATGAATTTCAATAGTTTCTCTAATTGAGCCAAGGGATTCCTGCAAGGAGTGCAGTTGAATTATCTACAAGGAGTGCGTTGACAGAAGGGTTCAGTTAGAGATAAATTTTGTTGCCATTCATCTCAGAAGTGTAGGGGCACAGTGTCATGAAAGGAGTGTGCAGGCCAAAGCTAAGTCTCAGAGTTGCGATTCTGAGTAAGGAATTGAAAGACTGCTGCTGCAGGAGTGCGCAGAGTCGAGAGAGCTTCAACACTTAGACAGGGTTGAAGATTTGCCGCAAGGAGTGTGTGCAGAGGTTCCTGAGAAGACTTAGAGTCGTAAGAAAGCTCAGGAGGGATAGGTCTTCAAATCCGTTGAAGGACAAGTAAGAAATTTGTGCCTTGAAGGTTGCAAGGAAAGCCGCAGGTTTGTGCGCAGGGTGACAAGTTCTATGGAAGAACGGTTCGTCATTTCACCGATTTGTATAAGGAAGAAATGGATGGATGAATTTCTCCGAGGAGATTTCGCAAAGCTCCAAGGGCCGTTAGATCTTGCGGAGGTGCAAGGAGGCTACAGTGCAGGTGTGGAAGGGGTTCGAAGCTCAGGAGGGCAGGGGTTGTCGTTCCGAGTAACGAGGACCGTCAGATTTACTCGTGATATCGTATATCGGGAGTCGACGTAGAAGTTATTTGACCTCGCGAGAAGCGAAGTCGTGAGGGAACGAGATCACAAGTTTTGGCATCTCGGACATCGGGAGTTGACGTAGGAGTTATTCAACCTCGCAAGAAGCGAAGTCTCGAGGGAGCGAGATCGCGAGTTTCGGCGTCTCGGGCATCGAGAGTCGACGTGGAATTTATTCGACCTCGCGAGTAGCGAAGTTGCGAGTGGCGAGATCACGAGTTTCGACGCATCGCGTATCAATGGTTGGAAAACCAAATGTTTGGTGTCGCGAGTAGCGAAGTTGCGATAGAGCCGAAGTTTCGATAGAGGGAACAGGAAGTCAGCATTGACTGACACATCGGGTCTCGGGCATTCGAGAGCCCAGTGATCGATAACGAACATGCGAAGCCGCGAGTTCCGATTCCCCAATAAGTTAAGGAAGGGGGATCGCGAGAAGGAGGTTGTGGGTGCAGATTTCCCAATAGGGAAATAGAAGAAATTTAGAAGTTCTTCGGGCCAAGAACGAAAGAAGGTCTTGAGGAAGCGGACGTGCTCCGAGGAGTGCGGTTGCGTCAGTTGTGGTATCAGAGCGGGAATATTTCTTTGCTTTCTATAGCAGAGAAAGAGAATTCGTCATGCCGCCGAGGAGAGAAAGGCAGTCACCTGATCCAGAGGATAGGGAGGTGCGAAGAAGAGGCAGGCAGGTAGTCAATCCAGAAATGGAGAGATAGATGAGAGATCTCCGAGCAAGACTCAAAGACATGGAGACAGCACAGAGACGCATAGCTAGTGCAGGGGATCTTAGTGATTCCGACAGCGAGATTGAGGCTGAACGAGAGGAGGAAGTTGCAGCTGAAGATGCATCAACCGAGCATTTGATCAAAGCCATTGCCAGAGTGGGTGTGAAGGTAAAGATGGACATCCCAGTTTATGAGGGAAATCTGGATGCAGAGGAGCTGCTAGATTGGATTAGAGCTCTGGATACATACTTTGATTATGAAGATGTCGAAGAGGATAAGAAAGTCAAGCATGCAGTTACGCGCTTGAAAGGACACGCAGCATTGTGGTGGCATGAGCTACAAGCTGACAGATGCTGCAAAGGTAAGCAGAAAATCAAGAGTTGGGATAGAATGATCGCGAAGATGAAAGCGAAGTTCATCCCAAGAGACTATCAAATTAATCTGTTCAGGAGGATGCAGAACCTGAGACAGAAGTTGATGACATGAAAGAATACACTGAAGAATTCTATCGACTGAACATCAGAGCAGGTCATCGGGAGAGTGATGATGAGAAAGTTGCTAGATATCTGAATGGTCTGAGATATGACATTCAGAATGAATTAAGCATGCTTACCATCCGAACGGTGGAATATGCTTATCAATTGGCTCTGAAAGCTGAGGAGAAGCTGAGCTGAAAGCAAGGACAGAGGGGCCGAGGTAGAAGTCAGCCCAGAGGCAAGGCAGTTGCCCAGGAGAAATTCCAGAAACCCAAAGAGGAATGGAAGAAACCTTAGGGTAAGGTTGAAAGAGGTGGAACCTCACAGAGAGGGCCACATGTTGAACAGAGAGGGCAGCATACAGAGCAGAGTGGAGGATATGCTGATGGAAATACTTTTCCTCGTACCAGAGGCAGAGGAAGAGGCCGAGGTGGAGTAATCACATGCTTCACATGTGGAAAAAATGGGCACAAGTCTTATGAGTGTCCAGAGAAAAAGAAGGACATTGGAGAAGCTCACATCACCGAAGCACAGAGGCGGGATGTTGAGGTGGAAGACGCAGAGGGCGGAAGATCGCTTATGATGTGAAAAGTCCTTTTGACACCCGAGAAGGAGGTGGAAAGCTCAACTCAAAGGACCAGACTTTTCAGAACAGCTTGCAAGACCAAGGACAGCGTGTGCAAGGTCATTGTTGATAGTGGTAGCACGGATAATCTCGTTTCAACCGAGATGGTAGAGAAGCTGGAGCTGGAGACGACTGATCATCTCAGTCCATATAGAGTTTCGTGGCTACAGAAGGGACACCAGGTAACTGTTACTAAAAAATGCTTGGTTGAATTCAAGATAGGAGGGTATAATGATAAGATCTTATGTGATGTTATTCCCATGGATGTTTGTCATTTATTGCTGGGTAGACCATGGCAATATGACAGAAATGTGATTCATGATGGGAGAATGAACACATACACCTTGGAGAAGAATGGGAGAACCCATATGTTACTTCCGATAAAGGATAAGGAGGTGAAGTCGGAGGTAAGCAATACAATACTTCTCATGAGTGGGAAGGAACTTCTTACAAAGGTTAAGAAAAAAGAAAATCCACAATTCTTTGTGGTCAAAAAACCGAGGATTATTCTGACTAGCACGAGAGTGGATGATTTGTCAGATGAGATTCAGGAATTGTTGGAAGAGTTCGCTGACATCATAGTGGACGAATTACCTCGTTCATTGCCATCGATGAGAAGTGCGAGTCATCATATAGACCTCATACCAGGAGCCAGTTTTCCAAACAAAGCCGCGTCCAGGTTGATGCCGCAGGAAAATGAGGAGGTCAAGAAGCAGGTCCAGGATTTATTGGACAAAGGATTGATCAGAGAAAGCTTGAGTCCATGTGTTGTTCCGACAGTACTCAGTCCCAAGAAGGATGGAGGATGGAGAATGTGTACCGACTCAAGGGAAATCAACAAAATAACCATCAGGTACAGGTTTCCATTCCTGAGGATGGATGATCTGATGGATTGCTTGAGCGGAGCAAGATACTTTTCAAAGATTGATTTGAAAAGTGGATACCACCAGATTCGCATGAGAGAAGGCGATGAGTGGAAGACAGCCTTCAAGACCAATGAAGGATTGTATGAATGGCTAGTCATGTCGTTTGGCTTGAAAAATGCACCAAGTACATTTATGAGGTTGATGAATGAAGTCCTGAGGGAGTTCATCGGGAAGTTTGTCATTGTGTATTTAGACGACATACTAATTTATAGTAAGTCAGTGGCTGAACACTTGAAGCATTTGGTCATTGTAATGAAGAAGCTACATCAGGAAAAGTTGTTGATTAATATGAAGAAGTCCTCATTTATGAAGATAGAGCTCATTTACTTGGGTTTTGTTATTTCGGCTAATGAGTTGAGGATGGACCCGGATAAAGTGGAGGTAATTAAAAATTGGCCATCACCGAGAAATGTATTCGAGGTGATAAGTTTTCATGGTTTAGCTAGTTTCTACAGAAAATTCATCAGGAATTTCAGTGAATTAGCGCAGCGATGATGGATACAGTGAAGAAGCGACATAAGTCTTTTCATTGGACGGCAGAGGCTGAGAAGAGCTTCAATCTGTTGAAGCGAAAGATCATGGAACAATCGGTTTTGGTGTTGCCAGATTTCCTGAAGACATTTCAGGTGAAATGTGATGCGAGTGGGTATGCCATAGGAGCGGTCTTGAGTCAAGAAGACAGGCCAGTTGCATATTTCAATGAGAAGCTGGATGAAGCGAAACTGAAATACTCTACGTATGATAAAGAATTTTATTCTATCATATAGGCACTGAAGAAGTGGAGGCATTACCTGATCCCAAAAGAATTTGTATTGTATAGTGATAATCACGCATTGTAGTTTGTGACTCAACAAGAGAAGTTGAATCAGAAACATGTGAAATGGGTAGAGTATATGCAAAATTTCACGTTTGTGATTAAGCATATTTCGGGTACTGCTAACAAAGTGCCTGATGCTTTGAGCAGGAAGTGTTTGTTGTTGCAGAAATTCCGAGTCAAAACCTTGGGTTTTGATAATCTCAGGGACATGTACGCAAGAGATGCAGATTTTGCAGAGGCATATGAAGCAGCTGAGAATCCAGTTCTCAGAGATAGAAGTCCTTGGATAGATTACATGATCCAGGAAGGATTATTGTTCAGAGGCAATCAACTGTGTATTCCGAAATGCTCCATGAGGGAGAACCTGTTGAAGGAGAAACACAGTGGTGGATTGGCAGGACACTTTGGCCATGACAAAACATTCGAGAAGCTGAAGGAGTCATATTTTTGGCCAGGGATGCGAGAAGATGTCAAGAGATTTGTTGACAGATGCATAATTTGCTAGCATTCGAAAGGGAGAAAGCAGAATGCGGGTTTTTATCAACCATTGCCCATACCAGAGAGGCCATGGGAGGCGATAAGCATGGATTTTGTATTAGGGTTGTCGAGGACACAAAGAGGTGTAGATTCAATCTTTTTGGTCGTGGACAGATTTTCGAAAATGGCACACTTCATTCCACGCTAGAAGACTAGCGATGTGACTCACATCGCAAATCTATTTTTCAAAGAGGTCATTCGACTTAATGGATTGCCGAAAAGTATTGTTTCGGACAGAGACACTAAATTCGTTGGGCATTTTTGGAGGACCTTATGGAAAAAGCTGGGGACTAACTTGGTGTTTAGTTTTGCTTATCATCCTCAGACGGATGGACAAATAGAGGTGGTGAATAGAAGTCTGGGAGACTTGCTGAGAAGCTTGGTGACAGAGCACCACAACAGTTGGGACCACATATTGCCACAGGCAGAGTTTGCATACAACGATTCAATGAATCAGAGTACAGGAAAGAGTCCATTTCAGGTTGTATATGGGATGCAACCAAGAGGAGTATCTGAACTGAGTGATTCATAACGGACTGCTACTAGCAGCGCAAGCGCAGAAGAATTCGCTGAGGCGATGGAAGAACTTCACAGCAAGGTGAAGCAGTGACTGCTGGATTCGAACCAGGAGTATAAGCGCAGAGCAGATCAACATCGGAGACAACTTCAGTTTGAAGTTGGTGATCTAGTTCTGGCACATTTAAGGAAAGAAAGGTTCCCAAGGGGAACATACAATAAATTAAAGATGAAGAAAATCGGACCATGCAAGGTCTTGAGAAAATTCGGAGAAAATGATTATGAGATTGAGTTGCCGGATGGCATCGGAATATCTATGATATTTAATATCGTAGACTTATACCCATACAGGGCTGAAGAAACAGAAACTGGAACCGAGGAACCAGTGATCCAGTGGGTGAAACAATTGCTAGTTGCAGAGAAACCATAGATGGAATGCATACTGGACAGGAGAGTGGGTAAGAAGACCCGAAGAAAGGAATACTAAGAGTATCTGGTCAAATGGAAGGGCCACCCAATGGAAGATGCCAGCTGGGAGAGCGAAGCAGTAATACAGAAGCATGGATAGACCGTGCAGGAGCTCATGGACAGGAGCCCATGAAAGTTTTCAAGCCGAGGAGTATGATGCAGGAGCATCGCCCACGTCAAGAGAGCCAGTGCGGAAGTGGGAGACAGCTGGACAAGCCAACACAAATTTTGAAAACCACTTTGGAAATGTTGTGCAAATCTTAAATGAGTCATTTAAGAGGAGGCACCTTTGTATATTGTAAATGGACCTTGAGCGGATAGCTCTCATCCTTAGTAGATAGTCGACATTTAATAGATTTAATGCAGTTAGATAGAATATTTAATTCTAGATTTGATAGCTTTAGAGCGCAAGAGGGAAAACGGATATAGACACCCTCATTGTGCATTGTAACATAATCGAGAGAATTCAGAAGAGAAGAGCATGCAGAGAACTGTATGAAGAACACCCATGTACATACATTGAATTAATAGAAAGAGCTTTGATTCAATTTCATGGTTTGTGTTATTCTCTGTGTATTTATGATGTTATGCTCATGAATGTTTGCTTCTTGTAATACATTTGCTTTTATATGTTGTGTATGTGATTTCATGATTAAATTGAAGTCTGAGAGGAAGAGTGAATGAGTTTCAATCATTTCTTTAATTGAGCCAAGGGATTCCTGCAAGGAGTGCAGTTGAATTGTCCGTAAGGGTGCGTTGATAGAAGGGTTCAGTTAGAGATAACTTTTGTTGCCATTCATCTCAGAAGTGTAGGGGCACAGTGTCGTGCAAGGAGTGCACAGACCAAAGATAAGTCTCAGAGTTGCGATTCTGAGTAAGGAATTGAAAGACTGATGTTGTAGGAGTGCGCAGAGTCGAGAGAGCTTCAACACTTAGACAGGGTTGAAGATTTTCCGCAAGGAGTGCGTGCAGAGGTTCCTGAGAAGACTTAGAGTCGTAAGAAAGCTCAGGAGGGATAGGTCTTCAAATCCGTTGAAGGACAAGTAAGAAATTTGTGCCTTGAAGGTTTCAAGGAACGCTGCAGGTTTGTGAGTAGGGTGATGAGTTCTATGGAAGAATGGTTCTTCATTTCGCCGATTTGTATAAGGAAGAAATGGATGAACGAATTTCTCCGAGTTGATTTCGCGAAGCTCCGAGGGCCGTTAGATCTTGCGGAGGTGCAAGGAGGCTACAGTGCAGGTGTGGAAGAGGTTCGAAGCTTAGGAGGGCAGGGGCCATCGTTCCGAGTCACGAGGACCATCAGATCTACTCATGATATCATATATCGAGAGTCGATGTAGAAGTTATTTAACCTCGCGAGAAGCGAAGTCGCGAGGGAACGAGATCACGAGTTTCGGCATCTCAGACATCGGGAGTCGACGTAGGAGTTATTCGACCTCGCGAGAAGTGAAGTCTCAAGGGAGCGAGATCGTGAGTTTCGGCATCTCGGGCATCGGGAGTCGATGTGGAAGTTATTCGACCTCGCGAGTAGCGAAGTCGCTAGTGGCGAGATCGCGAGTTTCGGCGCATCGGGTATCGGTGGTTGGAAAACCAAATGTTTGGTGTTGCGAGTAGTGAAGTTGTGATAGAGCCGAAGTTCCGATAGAGGGAAGAGGAAGTCAGCAATGACTGACACATCGGGTCTCGGGGATTCGAGAGCCCAGTGATCGACAACGAACTTGCGAAGCCGTGAGTTCTGATTCCCCGATAAGTCAAGGAAGGGGGATCGCGAGAAGGAAGCTGTGGGTGCAGATTTCTCGATAGGGAAATAGAAGAACTTTAGATGTTCTTCGGGTCGAGAACGAAAGAAGGACCTGAGGAAGCGGACATGCTCCGAGGAGTGCAGTTGCGTCACAAACCCCATTTATCCCATGGCCCCGGTTATTTTCTACTGGGAACATATACCAGATGTAAGAGAAAACGAATGTTGCGACGTCTTTTCTTTGTATATCAAATTGTTTGATGCAAAGGTCGATGCGTCCTGCTCTATGGAACCTTGTGGGAACTTTCTCGTGGCCTGTTTGGAGTTTAGTTGGTTCTTGGTTGTATGCTTCGTTTGTCAATTTGTATATCGCGAAACTTTGAGTGTTGTTTGGAGGACACAGAACAATAGAATTGCAATTTTTTAGCCAACTAGCCTGCAAATCCGCCTAATAATTTGTATGGCGCTATGACACAAATGTAGTGTGTGGCTTGTTTTAGCATTTTTCCTTGATCGATGAACTTGGTAAAATTAATCTCCTAGAATAATTTGAAATCAACAAATATATACTGTGTGAATTCCAATTGTGTTATCATATCAACAAGAGGCCCTTAAAATTCAAATTGGTCGTTTTTATGCTTGCGATGATAGAATTTTTAAAAACTTTGTTTTGTTTCCTTCATTTTTTTTTAAATAAGCGATTTAACATCCTTTGATAATTTTATGTAATTAAATTGTACAATATCAATATTTAATATTAATAATTGACCTTTCAATTTGTATATTGCGGAACTCTGAGTGTTGTTTGGAGGACATGGAATAATAGAAGTGCAATGTTGAGCCAACCAACCCACAAGTCTGCTTGTCAATTTGTATATCGTGGAATTCTGGGTTCTATTTGTAGGGCATGGAACAATAGAGGCCCAATCTTGAGCCCGCAAGCCCGAGAACCAACGATCCAAAAAGTGGCTAAGTATGGAATGTGGGATCCGTACTTGATCTATAAAATCTCATTTCCATACTTTATAGAAGTACATATTTAATATGTATTACTCATTTTTCGGAAAATTTCTAGGTACAGAAGTTGGCGGATTCACGCCTTCAGATTTCACTTTCTTTTATATCACCAGCTCGACCGACCACTTCCCCATTTCATATTGTACAAACTTTTTGGCTCACAATTTTCCAAATAGGCGAGTTACCGGATAGGCGGGTTCAATATTGATAATTTATGTAATTAAATTTATGTAATTGAATTGTACAATATCAATATTTAATATTAATAATTTAGTATTTGAAACTAATGTTTTTTGATAATGTTAGATAGTTGATAGGGATGACCATCCGTAAACAATGGCAATCTTGAGCCTGCCAGTCCTGGAGTCTGTTTGTCAATTTGCATATCGCGGAAGTCCGACCGGTGCTTGGAGGACACAGAACAATAGAAATACAATGTTGAGCCAGCCAGTCCTGGAGTCTGTTTGTCAATTTGTATATTGCGGAAGTTCAACCGGTGCTTGGAGGACACAAAACAATATAAACACAATGTTGAGCCAGCCAGCGTGCAAATCTGCTTGTCAATTTGTATATAGTGGAACTTTGGGTGTTGTTTGTAGGGCACGAAACAATAGAGGCCCAATTTTGAGCCCGCTAGCCTGAGAACCCTCGATCCAAAAAGTGGTGAAGTATGGAATGAGGGATCTGTACATGCTCTATAAAATCTCATGTCCATAGTTTATAAAAGTACATATTTAATATGTATTACTCGTTTCCTCCGAGTGTTGTTTGGAAGACACGGAACAATAGAAGTGCAATGTTGGGCCAGCCAGTCCGCAAGTCCGTCTGTCAATTTGTATATCGCGGAACTCTGGGTGCTATTTGTAGGATACAGAGCAATAGAGGCCCAATTTTGAGCCAGCCAGACCGAGAACTCACGATCCAAAAAGTGGCCAAGTATGGAATGCAGGATCCATACATGCTCTATAAAAATCTCATGTCCATACTTATAAGAGTACATACTTAGTATGTATTGCTTGTTTTTCCGAAAATTTCTAGGTGCGAAAGTTCGTGGATTCATGTCTTCATATTTCACTTACTTTTATATCACCAGCCAGACAAACCGCTTCCCCGTTTCATATTGTAATAAAGAAATATAAACTGGTCAAAGTCCAATTGTGCTATCATATCAACACGAGGCCCTTAAAATTCAAATAGTCGGCAAGTTCGCTTGTCAATTTGTATATCGCGGAACTCTGGGTGCTATTTGTAGGGAACAAAACAACAGAGGCACAATTTTGAGCCCGCCAGCCCGAGAACCCGCGATCCAAAAAGTGGCTAAGTATGGAATGAGGGATCCATACATGCTCTATAAAATCTCATGCCCATACTTTATAAAAGTACATATTTAGCATGTATTACTCATTTCTCTGAAAATTTCTAGGTGCGGAACTTGGCAGATACACGTGTTCAGATTTACACCCACTTTTATATCACCAACCCGACTAACCTCTTCCCCATTTCATAATATTATACAAAAATTTTGGAACGCAAGTTTCCGAATACACGGGTTTTTCTTTTAAATAAGATATTTAACATCCTTTAATAATTGTATGTAATTAAATTGTACAATATCAATATTTAGTATTAATACTTTAGTATTGAAAATAATATTTTTAGGTAGTGTTAGATAGTTGATAGGGATCACCATCCATAAACAATCGCAATCTTGAGCCCGCTAGCCCTAGAGTCTGTCTGTCAATTTGTATATCACGGAACTCCGAGTGTTGTTTGAAGGACACAGAACAATAGAAGTGCAATATTGAGCTAGCCAGGCCGCAAGTCCGCCTATCAATTTGTATATCACGGAAATCTTGGGTGCTATTTGTAGCACATGGAACAATAGAGGCCCAATTTTGAGCCCACCAGCCCGAGAACCCGCGATCCAAAAAGTGGCTAAGTATGGAATGTGAGATCTGTACATGCTCTATAAAATCTCATGTCCATACTTTATAAAAGTATATATTACTCATTTTTTCAGAAAATTTCTTGGTGCGGAAGTTGGCGGATTCACGTCTTCAGATTTTAGTTACTTTAATATCACCAGCCCGACCGACCGCTTCCCCGTTTCATATTGTACAAACTTTTTTGTCTAATTAAATTGTACAATATCAATATTTAATATTAATAATTTAGTATTGAAAATAATATTTTTAGATAATCTTAGATAGTTGATAGGGATTACCATTTGTAAACAATCACAATCTTGAGGCCCGCAACCCTGGAGTCCATCTGTCAATTTGTATATCACGGAACTCCAAGTGCTATTTGGATGACATGGAACAATAGGAGTGCAATGTTGATCCAACCAGCCCGCAGGTTCGCTTGTCAATTTGTATATCGCAGAATTCTAGGTGCTATTTGTAGGCCACAGAACAATAGAGGCCCAATTTTGAGCCCGCCAGCCCAAGAACCCGCGATCCAAAAAGTGGCTAAGTATGGAATGTGAGGTCCGTACATGCTCTATAAAATCTCATGTCCATACTTTATAGAAGTACATATTTAGTACGTATTACTCATTTTTTCAAAAAAATTCTAGGTGCGGAAGTTGGCGGATTCACGTCTTCAGATTTCACTTACTTTTATATCACCAGCCCGACCGACCACTTCCCCATTTCATATTGTACAAAGTTTTTGGCTCGCGGTTTTCCAAATAGGCGAGTTATCGGATAGGCGGGTTCAATATTGCGTTTCCATTGTTCCGCCGCTTGTAAACAACACCCTGGCTTCCACGATTCACAAATTAGCAAACAAATTGAAATAAAAGAATATATACTATGTGAAGTCTAATGGAACAATCATATGAACGAAAGGACATTAAAATTCAAATTTGTATTTCTTATACTTGTAGTGAAGCTAGCAGTACAGAGACTTTACTTAAACATCCAAAAAATGATTTTCTTGTAACCTTTTGATGCTTCTTTTATACAAATAGATCCTGGAAACTATAAACATTGCTCGCTATATTTATTCCTTGATTGAAGAACCTGTTAACATGTTTAATGCACTCCATAGTTACTGTTATGACCAATTCCCACTTCTGAAAATTGCCATCCGCTTTCTCTTTTCCCTCTGCTTTCCCTTTCTTTACTTACTAGTTTTTTCAGAAAATGTCTAGGTGCGGGATTTGGCGGATTCACGTCTTTAGATTTCCATAGTTACTTTTATATCACCATCTCGACCGACCACTACCCTGTTTCATATTGAACAAACTTTTTGATTCGCGGCTTCCTGCATAGGCGGGTTCAACATTGTGTTTCCATTGTTCTGCCGCCTGCAAATAGCACCCGGACTTCCGTGACTTACAAATTAGCAAACAAATTCCCCTTCATCTTGTATGATTTTTCTTTCTGTTTACTTGGTCCTTTTTCTGAATGTCTCATGATTTTATATACAGAACCCGAAGTTCATCAATATACAAATTTCCCTCTCGACATTGTGCCTCCGTTGTTCCCCTACGCACAAACAACACCCAAAATTCCGTGACATACAAATTGACGGTCGATATCTGTCACTGAGATGTAATATGACCATCGGCCCCTCACATCTCCTGGGTATATCTTCTGCCCCCTTTTTTTTTGTAACCCGCCTTATCGCTTTTCATACTTGGGCATTTCTTGGAATCTATTTCGCGGGTTGGTGGGTGGACAAAATGTACAATGCTTGGTCGCAATTTACCATCACCGCTACCTTCGTACTTATTTCCAAATATGCAATAATTAAGCTTTAATGCTAGTAGTTCATCCTGCAGGAATTGTTAATATTGTCATTAATGTCCGGAAGGTCGGAAAAGATTTGTCATTACTACGAATTAAACCAAGATTTGCAGAGAAGAGTGTTATCTTTTCCAAGTATTCATTTCAAACATGATGCAATCTGTTTGGTGCGTCATCGGGTTGGCGCCTTTAAGAAATCTCTAATTCTTAATTTATCTCCGCCATCGCCGCCACCTTCGTACGTTTTTCTAAATATGAAATTAGTGAGATTTAATGGTAACAACTCATTTCGCACAAACCATGGAGATTGTCATTGATCAGCGAAAGGCTCAAGGAGATATTCCATTGATACACATTAAACCATAATTTGTGGAAGGTTATATTATCCCTCCCCAATTTTTATTTCAAACATCGTCTGGAGAAAACATAAATTCTCGTTAACTTATGGGAGCAGTTCTGTCCAGATACAGTAAACACATTTGGGCATAATGGCCAGAGGTTCCACTGTTCCAGGTCATATTCTTACTACTCGTCTCCCTCCGCCCAGGAGCAAAAAAGGAGATGGTCCCTTGGTACACCAAGAAATATATTTCAAGCCAAAGAATTCCAAGGCAACCTTGCCTGCTCAGAGAACCTGCCCAATTGCATTGATGCCTGGTGCAGAGGTTGATGTCATGGATTCCGAGCCGGAAGAAGATGATATGATGGGCAATGATACGACAATGGATGTTGGCAATGCATAAACTGTTCCCACTTATGCACCCAAATTGAAATCAACCATAATGGGAAAAACTTCCTAGCTCAGTGATGGTGGTCCTGACAACACCAAAAAGAGTTTCATAAAAAAGAAACTGTTGTTGAACACAACAGTCACTTTGCAACTCGAAAGTAGGAATTCCAGAGGTCCAAATTAGTCTGTTCTAGGCGGAAGACTTTCATTGTAAAGAAATGATATGTTGATGCTCCTAGAGACATATTTCAAGCCAAAAAAATATTCACTTGGGGGACTACTGTCTTGTTCTCTGGATATACAATTAACATCTTCAGGAATAAGGACCAGAACTCTCACTGTTGCAAGGAATATTTCTACTAGTCATCTCCTTCCACCCAAAATGAACTAATTTGGGCCTCTAGAATTGCACGTGCAACCTGTGTCCCTGAAGTATTTTTGGCTATGCAGAGGTGGTTTCTATTTGTGTCCTAACTTTCAATTAAGGGTTATTCTGCCCTGCAATGTTTTTCGTCTTCTTCCTCACAGGAAGCTTATGAACACTTACCACAAGATGATTCATCGAGGAGAAAACTGCAAGGATCTTGCATACTGTGAATCTCATGCATGTGTTTGTGGTAGATACGTTCAATGTTTTGGCCCGAAGAACTGGGTCCAATTTCTAAGGATAGATGTACAATACTCAATGTTTTTTTTTTTCTTTTTTAAATGGATTTGCTATTAAAAAAATTTGCCTTGGAGTCTTCGTTGTTGTTTCTTTTCTGGATTTAACGCATGTTCTCATTGGCATGGTTCGATGGTCTCATAGTTATTCGATATTGTATTTACTTATGTAATATGTTCCAATCTGGAACATCTAACAATTATATGACAATGCACTATGTCAATCCACCAAGCTTTTATGCAAACAAAAAATGGATTACACACAGTTTCAAACCAACGTTCAATTCTATTCACAATGCAGATAGAATATAGTAATACCAAAGTACAATGTTGCAACAAAATCGTCATTCTTGTTTCTAGACATGCTGTAACACACCGACTATAAGAACTAATATTTTCGGCTTTTTTTTTTCCTTCTTTTCACCAAGGAACAGAATTCCTCGAATTCCTATGGGGCCTAATGCAGACCCTACCATCCCTTATCCTTACCCATGTGATTGTTGGCTATGACCACATGCCTTACCGGAGAGGTGCTTCTGGCTTTCGCGATTCGGGAAATCGCAATGCATGTGTTCCCATGCTCTCTTGTCTCTCGAAGTGCCGAAATCCGAAAGGGACCAATAGTTTGTCATATCTAACAATGCCTCGGATTAAAACATGGCATCCCACCTTTCAAAGTTTTGCATACCAAGTTTTCGGGGTAGAAGAGGATGAGGGGTTCATACCTTCGGTTTTCCGGGTGCCGAAATACCCACAACCAAATCTACATGCGCTAAGTTGTATCGGGATTTCACAAGTTGGGGATTCGGAACTGGCATGTACCAAGGACTTGCTTCTAGATATCCCAGGTGTCGAAATACCGAGACATCAAGACTTATCCACGCTATTATTATTTCATGGTTTCGCAAGTCAGGGTTTCACGATGTGCGCAGACAGAAGGTCTCGCACTTAAGTTTCCCGGAAGCCGAAACTCCTAAGCCCGTATTCATCACTAAGCTCATTTCAGGGTTTCGCAAGTCGAGACTTCGCGACCGGCGAGTACAAGGGAACTGACCCTTGGGTTTCCCGGGTGTCGAAACACCGACATCCAAACTCTAGATACACTATGTCATTTCGAGGTTTCGCAAGTCGGGATTTCGAGACTGGCGAGTACAAGAGATTGGCCCTTAGATATCCCGGGTGCCGAAACGCCAAAACACCGTATCTCATCTGCTATATTATCATTTCGGGGTCTCGCAAGTCGGGATTTCACGACGTGCGAAGACAAGGGAACTTGCCCTTGGGTTTCCCGGTTGCCGAAACTCCAAAACACCAAAACTTATCCATGTTAGACTATTTCGGGGTTTCACCTATCGGGATTTCACGACATGCGAGTACAAGGAAACTTACCCTTGGGTATCCCGGGTGCCGAAACACCGAAACACCAAATTCCAACCACACTATACCATTTTGAGGTTTCGCAAGTCGGGATTTCGCTACGTGCGAAGACAAGGAAACTTGCCCTTGGGTATCCCGAGTGCCGAAACACCAAATTCCAACCATGCTCTACCATTTCGGGGTTTCACAAGTCGGGATTTTGGCGACATGCAAAGACAAGGAAACTTGCCCTTGGGTTTCTCGGTTGTCGAAACTCTGAAACACCAAAACTTAGACATGTTAGACTATTTTAGGGTTTCACCTATCGGGATTTTGTGACATGCGAGTACAAGAAAACTTACCCTTGGGTATCCCGGGTGCCAAAACATCGAAACACCAAATTCTAACCACGCTATACCATTTTGGGGTTTCGCAAGTCGGGATTTCACGACGTGCGAAGACAAGGAAACTTGCCCTTGGGTTTCCCGGTTGTCGAAACTCCAAAACGCCAAAACTGAGGGAACCATTCTTTCTGGTGCAAGGTTTCCAAACTTAGGCCATAAAATCCTTCAACGGATTCTTAGGTAATTATCACCAGGCTGGGTGACTTGACTGAAGGGTCTTCTTAGATTACCGAGATAAGAACTCTATGACAGGGGTGAGGTAAGATTAGATATTTACTTAAATGGTAGTCCTTTCAAGGAGCTCACTCTGGCTCTGGAATAGTGAGGGAACTTTCCTAGAAGGAGGTGCCTTCAGGGAAATCCAACCAAGACATCACATGAGTCAAGTAAATGGGACGGATCTCCCAAGAACGGACTTCGAAATCTGAACTTGTTCAATGTATATATATATATAAATGAACCAAATATGGACATACAAGTATAAGCATGCATCTGCCTTTTTCGATCAAACACACCAGGCGAACACTTCTATATAGAAACCATTCATGAGTGTACAACCATGAGCATGCATTTCAGGAACATTCAATTTAAAATACAGGACATAAATACTTATCAGAAAAACACCAGGTGTAATGCAACTGCTGAGAGGGGTGCTCGTTTCCACCCAACCGTAGGCTCAACGACTCCAAATGGATTTACCACTAGCCACCCCCGAGCTAGACCACGATGCTTTGAGACTCAGTCTCTTACTTCCCTCTCATCAAAAGTCCAGGACGAAGGTTACTCTCCTTCTCCTCTGCTCATGACTCTCTGTATTTCCCGGAGTTCATCTGGTTCTCCTTTCACGATTCCTGTTGCATCTGTGTGGTTCTGTCTGCTCCTCTCTCCCCCCCTTCCATACTTCTTTCCTCCTACGAGGTTGCATGTGGCACAAAATTCCCTGTCTGATGGTCAGGTCTGAGAGCTTCTATGGATGGGTGGTTCTCCCCATCCCTTCATTTACTCTTGAGGAGCCTCCCCACCTACCATCCAGGCAGGTAATTCATTTCGGGGTCTGAGAGTGAGCTTTTGTTTTCCTGAGCACATACAAACCAGTATGGTTTTGGTTTGGTGGAATTTAACGCAGCCACTCCCGACCCCTTCCACCACCTCTCATCAACCATCGTGGTCTCTTTTCAGCACATCCCCCTCTCAGCAGTCATGCAACATATATTCATACATCATTTACATTCCTCAGACCTTTTATACTAAGGTCCGTTAATTCAACATTCACAATCTTTGAGTTTGCCATAGTTCTTGGCCAGTATAGTTATTTTTACAGACTGGGGGAAACAGGGTGTTACAATTCCCTCCCTCTTAGAGGAACATTGTCCTCGATGTTCTATCTATCTATATGACATGTATGTACAGGGGTAAACAAAATCGGATATGCTTGTTTCATGGCATCTTCCATTTCCCATGTAGCCTCATCTGGGCCAAAATGTTTCCACTTCACCTAGAACTGTGCAATGGTTCGGTTCCTGAGCAGGGTTTCCTTTCTGTCTAGTATGCATTGAGGTTCTGGTAGGAATTCTCCCTCTAGTTCCACCTGGATCACAAACCAGCCAATTATATTATTAGAATCATGTACATATTTCTTCAATAATGAAACATGGAAAACATTATGTTCTTTTACTATGGGAGGAAGTGCTAGCCTATAGGCTACAAGTCCCACTCTATCTAGAACTTTAAAGGGTCCAAAATACCGAGGTGCCAACTTGGCACAGGCTCCCATACTCAAGGAACTCTTCCTGGGCCTAACTCTGAGGTATACGTGATCTCCCACCTTGAACTCTCTTGGATTTCTCTTTTCGTCGGCGTAACTTTTTTTTCGGTTCTGAGCGACTTTTAGATTTTGTTTTATCTGATTCACTTGTTGTTCCATTTCTTTCAACATGTCAAGTCCAATAGTAACTTTGTTTATGGGATTACTCCAACTAACTGGAGTATTGCATGGCCTACTATAGAGGACTTTGAAAGGGCTCGTCTTCGGGGATTTTTGGTACCCGTTCTTGTAGGCGAATTCCACCAGTGGCAGGAAATCTTCCCACTTTTTGGGTTGATGTATTACATGCATCCTAAGCATGTCTTCTAATATTTGATTCCCCCTTTCTGTTTGTCCATCGGTTTGAGGGTGATAGGCTGTGTTGAATAGTAACTTGGTCTCCAAACCAACCATCAGTGATTTCCAAAAGTTGGAAGTAAATTTCATGTCTCTGTCAGACACGATCTCTTTCGACATACCATGTAGTTTGAATATCTCCTTCATGAATATGTTGGTGATGTCTATTGCCTTACAAGTCGAATTGATGGGGATAAAATGAGCGGACTTGCTCAATTTATCCACCACTACCATGATGGCGTCATTCTGTTTGGTTGAGGTTGGTAATCCGGTGATGAAATCCATGGAGATGGTTTCCCATTTCCATTCTGGGATTGGTAGAGGTTGTAATAATCCTGCTGGGTGTCGGTGTTCTGCTTTTACCTATTGGCATTCTATGCATTTGGCTAAGTACTCAGCTATGTCTTTCTTCAATCCAGGCCAATAGAATTGTTTCCTGGTGGTCGTGATCATCTTCTGGTATCCTGGATGACCAGTGTAGGGTCTTTTGTGCAGTTCATCCATTATGAACCTCTTCAAGTCGTCACAATCTAGGCTATACAATATGTTTTTGTAAGTGAGCAGACCTCCTTCCATCATCTGGTAGCCTCCATACTTTATCCCTGTGGGTTCTTTCTGCAGGTACGAGGTCACGGTCTGGAAGAATGTGTCTGTCTCTTGTGCATTTCTGACTCTTTCCTTGACATCCGTCTCACAAGTGCTTACCGCTGCTAGGTGAATTGTTTTCATGCTTCTAATAAGGGCATCGACCACCCTATTTTCCTTTCCCTTAATATGTTTGATTTCAAAATCAAACTCGCTGAGGAGGGCCATCCATCTAGCTTGTCTGGCATTGAGCTTTGGTTGGTCAAACAGATATCGAAATCCATAGTGGTCTGTCATAAGTACAAATTTTCTTCCCAGGAGGTAATGCCTCCACATTTTTAAGGCGTGCACTATGGCATCTAGCTATAGATCATGGGTCACATAGTTGACTTCGTGCTCATTCAATTTTCGGGATTCATAGCAGATCACACTTCCTCCTTGCATAAGGAATCCTCTGAGCCCTTCCTTACAGGAATCTGTGCATACAAGGAAATCAGCTTCGGGGTCGGTGATCTTCAGCACGGGTGCGTGGGTCAGTAGATGTTTCAGGGTTTGAAATCTTTCTTCACATTTTTGTGTCCACGTGAATTTTGTCCCCTTCTTCTGGAGGGCAGTGATTGGACTCCCAATCTTGGAGAATCCTTTTATAAATCTCCTATAGTATCCTGCCAAGCCCATAAAGGATCTGATATC
>ML810541.1:20269-33862 GCA_009831015.1 Picea engelmannii | reverse complement strand
GACCTGATCTTATCAGGGTCTACTGCTACCCCTTCTTCAGATAGGACATGGCCCAAGTAATGTATTTGCTTCTGGAAAAAGTCACACTTGCTAAATTTGGCATAGAGCTGATGTTCTCTTAGCACTTGAAGCACAAGCCTAAGATGTTCCTCATGTTCATCTCTATTCTTGGAGTAAATTAATATGTCGTCAATAAAAACCAGCACAAATTTGTCTAGGAATTTGCTAAGCACATTGTTCATCAAGCACATAAAAGTGGCAGGGGCATTGGTCAATCCGAATGGTACTACCACAAACTCGTAGTGACCATATCTCATCCTGAAGGCAGTTTTGTGGATGTCTTTGCCCTTGATTCGGACTTGGTGGTATCCATATCTCAAGTCAATCTTTGAGAAGATAGAGGCACCTCCCAATTGATCGAACAAGTCATCGATCCTGGGTAAGGGGTACTTGTTCTTTATGGTTACCTTATTGAGTTGTCTATAATCTATACACAGTCGGAGGGTATCATCTTTCTTTTTCACAAACAGGACTGGTGCTCCCCATGGAGACACGCTGGGCCAAATATAGTTTTTTTCCATCATTTCTTTCAGTTGTAATTTAAGTTCAACTAGCTCAGGTGTGCTCATCCTGTAGGGTGTCCTAGACACTGGCACTGCTCCTGGTGCAAGTTCTATTGAAAAGTCGATGTCCCTTCTTGGAGGTAAACCTGGTACCTCTTCCGAGAATACATCTCTGTATTCTATCAGTGTGGGGTGGTCTTAGAGGCTTGGTTTGTCACCTTCAATTGTTTTTAACACTTGTATTTCATATAGTGGACATCCTATTCTACAATACTTTCTCATTTGAAGAGCTGATATTTGTCTCACCGAGACAAGTTTTTGGATCCCTTGAAGGGTTATTCTCCTTCTGTCTTCACTTACACATTCTAGGGTTTTATGGTAACAGTCAAGTTTGGCTTTATGGGTGTCTAGCCAGTCCATACCAATCAACAGATCATACAAATCCCAGGGGTAATATGTTAAGGGTTGCTTGGGTGGGGAATTTGTCCATAATGAATTGGCAGGCTGGTATGACCTATGCTACCCTTCTCTTAGTGCCATTGGCTAACTGTACCAACCATGGCTTGGCGTTTTTATGTGGCTGTAGTTTACATTTATCCACATCCTTAGGGGCTATATAACTCAAATTTGAACTAGGGTCAATCAGAATAGACACTAGATGGTTGGTGATCATACCTTTGATTTCCACCACTAAAGCTTAGTGGTCAGCTTGGTTATTATCCAAGGCTGCATAAATTTGCGGTACACTCCTGGCCACATTATTGACAGTGGTAGCTTCTTGAACGTTGTAAATTCTTCAGTTGTTTTGTTGTTGGTGTGGGCAGTCCCTCAGTAGATGTTCTCCTCCACAACCCCAACATTTCAAAGGTTCTCTCTTTGGGTTATCAGTCTTTACTGGGGAAAATCTAGAAAGTTTATTTTTGCTCAAGGAGGGAAAGTTCTGCTGGTGTACACTTTGGGCTGGGAATCTCATCCTTGAGTTCTTTTTATAGTCCTTAAATCTTGGGGATTTAAACCCCTTTTTCTGGAATCCCGAACTATTCTTTTTCTTCCAGCCTTCGTGAGGTCATGTATGATGCCCAAGCTATTCATAACAATATCTTTCCTTTCGGATAGTATCTTCTAGGGTCTTTGGTTCGTCAAATTCAATCCTATTTTGATAGTCCTGAGGTAGTCCACTGATGAATCGTTGCACCTTTTCCTTTTCTGCTTTTATGTAGGGTACATACCTCAGCAACTCGAGGAATCTGCTGACATATTCCTCTATGGTGAGTTTCCCCAGCTTGAGTTCATAGAATTCTTTAGTCTTTTCGTCGAAGTATTTTTCCAACAAATATTTCTTCCTGAAGTATTTCTCAAACCATTCCCAAGACAGGTCTTCTTCGTGAATCCCTTTTACATTCTTAAGGTCTTCCCACCAAATGGAAGCCTTTCCATCCAAGTTGAAGGTGGCTACTCAGGCCTTCAAGTTTTCTAAGAAGTCATGGACTCTGAAATACTTCTTTAGTCCAAGCAACCAGGCCTTCGCTTCCTCTCCCTTCTTTATTTCACCGTCGAAGGAGGGTGGTTTGGCCTTCTTGAAATCTTCGAGATTTTGACTCTTGGAAAGCTTCTGCTTCTTTCATTTTCTTTGGGAATGAGAACTAGTTCTACTGCTAGAAGATCCATACAAGTCACTAGCTTCCTTTCCAGAGAAATCATCCGACGCTTGTCCCTTATCTCAAGGGTGGACCTTTCTTGAGGTGCTCCTCTCAGTGTGGCCACTAACATGACCACGTTTATGTATCTCAGGTTCGTGTTGCAATTGTCTTTGTATGTCAGATAAGCTCTGCAATAAAACTGCATTAATTTCCATTTGCTTCTCTTGCTCTTTTATCATCCTCTCGTTGTCAGCCTTGCAGCTCTGCAATTCAACCATGACGCTCCTCACAATCTCAGCTAGATCTAGAGGGGTCCCTACCGCCCTCCTTTCATTAGACTCTTCGTCTTTATTGTGGGAGCCCTCCCCCAATTCATGGTGAGTCTCCATTCTATACGTCTGTAATTTCCCGTGGTTGATCTTCCACTTGTGTGCAAAAGAAAAATGTCGGTTGTTAGTCAATATTTATATTCATTTATGACCAGTACATAATTCATATTTTTCACTTGCACACACACAATAGGAGTTTTCATTCTTAACTTCGACTTTTAATTGAGGGGGTCAAGATAAAGAGTTACTCCTTTTAACAGTACTCCGAATGGAGTTTCTGCGCAGTCCATTCATGAGCCCAAGTAGGCCAAGTGTTGTAACCATGCTCTGATACCAATTTGTAACACACCCACTACGGGAACTAATATTTTTCGGCTTTTTTTTTTCCTTCTTTTCACCGAGGAACATAATTCCTTGAATTCCTATGGGGCCTGATGTAGACCCTACCATCCCTTATCCTTACCCATGTGATTGTTGGCTATGACCACAGGCCTTACCAGAGAGGTGCTTCTTTCTTTCGCGATTCGGGAAATCGTGATGCATGTGTTCCCCTGTTCTCTTGTCTCTCGAAGTGCCGAAATCCGAAAGGGACCAATAGTTTTTCATATCTAACAATGCCTCAGATTAAAACATGGCATCCCACCTTTCAAAGTTTCGCATACTAGGTTTTCAGGGTAGAAGAGGACGAGGGGTTCATACCTTCGGTTTTCCAGGTGCCGAAACACCCACAACCAAATCTACTTGCACTAAGTCGTATCGGGATTTCACAAGTTGGGAATTCGGGATTGGCGTGTACCAGGGACTTGCTTCTAGATATCCCGGGTGCCGAAATACCGAGACATCAAGACTTATCCACGCTATTATTATTTCAGGGTTTTGCAAGTCGGGGTTTCACAATGTGTGCAGATAGAAGGTCTCGCACTTAAGTTTCCCGGGAGCCGAAACTCCTAAGCCCGTATTCATTGCTAAGTTCATTTCAGGGTTTTGCAAGTCGAGACTTCACGACCGGCGAGTACAAGGGAACTGACCCTTGGGTTTCCCGGGTGTCGAAACACCGACATCCAAACTCTAGATACACTATGTCATTTCGAGGTTTCGCAAGTCGGGATTTTGGGATTGGTGAGTACAAGATATTGGCCCTTAGATATCTCGGGTGCCGAAATGCCGAAACACCGTATCTCATCTGCTATATTATCATTTCGGGGTCTCGCAAGTCGGGATTTCACGACGTGCGAAGACAAGGGAACTTGCCCTTGGGTTTCATGGTTGTCGAAACTCCGAAGCACCAAAAATTATCCATGTTAGACTATTTCGGGGTTTCACCTATCGGGATTTCACGACATGTGAGCACAAGGAAACTTACCCTTCAGTATCCCAAGTGCCAAAACACCGAAACACCAAATTCCAACCATGCTATACCATTTCGGGGTTTCACAAGTCGGGATTTCACGACGTGCGAAGACAAGGAAACTTGCCCTTGGGTATCCTGGGTGTCGAAACGCCGAAACACCAAATTCCAACCACGCTATACCATTTCGGGGTTTCGCAAGTCAGGATTTCACGACGTGCGAAGAAAAGGAAACTTTCCCTTGGGTTTCCCGGTTGCCGAAACTCCGAAACACCAAAACTTATCCATGTTAGACTATTTTTGGGTTTCACCTATTGGGATTTCGCGACATGTGAGTACAAGGAAACTTACCCTTGGGTATCCTGGGTGCCGAAATGCCGAAACACCAAATTCTAACCACGCTATATCATTTCAGGGTTTCGCAAGTCGGGATTTCGCGACGTGCAAAGACAAGGAAACTTTCCCTTGGGTTTCCTGGTTGTCGAAACTCCAAAATGCCAAAACTGAGGGAACCATTCTTTCTGGTGCAAGGTTTCCAAACTTAGGACATAAAATCCTTCAACGGATTCTTGGGTAATTATCACCAGGCTGGGTGACCTGACTGAAGGGTCTTTTTAGATTACCAAGCTAAGAACTCTGTGACAGGGGCGAGGTAAGCTTAGATATTTACTTAAATGGTATTCTTTTCAAGGAGCTCACTCCGGCTCTGGAATAGTGAGGGAACTTTCCCAGAAGGAGGTGCCTTCGGGGAAATCCAACCAAGAGATCGCGTGAGTCAATTAAATGGGACAGATCTCCCGAGAACAAACTTCAAAATCTAAACTTGTCCAATGTATATATATATAAATGAACCGAATATGGCCATACAAGTATACGCATGCATCTGCCTTTTCCGATCAAATACACCAGGCGAACACTTCTATACAGAAACCATTCATGAGTGTACAACCATGAGCATGCATTTCAGGAACATTCAATTTAAAATACAGGACATAAATACTTATCAGAAAAACACCAGGTGTAATGCAACTACTGAGAGGGGTGCTCGTTTCCACCCAACCATAGGCTTAGCGACTCCAAATGGATTTACCACTAGTCACCCCCGAGATAGACCACGATGCTTTGAGACTCAGTCTCTTACTTCCCGCTCGTCAAAAGTCCAGGACGAAGGTTATTGTCCTTCTCCTCTGCTCATGACTCTCTGTATTTCCCAGAGTTCCTCTGGTTCTCCTTCCGCGATTCCTGTCGCGCGTGTGTGTGTGTCTGTATGCTCCTCTCTCCCCCCCTTCCACACTTCTTTCCTCCTACGAGGTTGTGTGTGGCACAAAATTCCCTGTCCGATGGTCAGGTCTGAGAGCTTCTACGGATGGGCGGTTCGCCCCATCCCCTCATTTACTCTTGAGGAGCCTCCCCACCTACCATCCGGGCGGGTAATTCATTTCGGGGTATGAGAGTGAGCTTTGGTTTTCCCGAGCATGTACAAACCAGTATGGTTTTGGTTTGGTGGAAGTTAACGCAGCCACTCCCTGCCCCTTCCACCACCTCTCATCAACCATCGTGGTCTCTTTTCAGCACATCCCCCTCTCAACAGTCATGCAACATATATTCATACATCATTTACATTCCTCGGACCTTTTATACTAAGGTCCGTTAATTCAACATTCACAATCTTTGAGTTTGCCATAGTTCTTGGCCAGTATAGTTATTTTTACAGACTGGGGGAAACAGGATGTTACACATGCAATTATTAAGTTTTAATGATAACAACCCATAATGAAGGAATTTTAATACTTAATTTAATATGTTATAGTCATGGAAGAATGTATCAAGAACACACTTACACCCACACGTTCCAATAAAATCTAATCTTCAACAAAACATTTGCTGACGATTAGTAGAAAATGAAGTTTAATACTTAAGTTAATATGTTACAGTCATGGAAGAATGTATCGACACCCACATGTTGCACTAAAATATAATCTTCAACAAAGCATTTGTTGATAATTAGTAGAAAATGATGGTTTTGCAACAATGGGGCTTGTTTGAAACCAAATTGCGCTTACGAAAAACTTCCCTCCGCCTTTCTATTTTCCCACTCTTTTATCCCTTGTAGTTTCTCTTCCTGGTTACTTAATCGTTTTTTTTCTGACATGCAATTATTAAGTTTTAATGCTAACAATCCATAATGCAAGAAGTTTAATGTTTAAGTTAATATGTTATAGTCATGGAAGAATGTATCAAGCACACACTTACACCCACACGTTCCAATAAAATCTAATCTTCAACAAAGCATTTGCTGACAATTAGTAGAAAATGAAGTTTAATACTTAAGTTAATATGTTACAGTCATGGAAGAATGTATCAACACCCACACGTTGCAATAAAATCTAATATTCAACAAAGCATTTGCTGACAATTAGTAGAAAATGATGGTTTTGAAATAATGGGGCTTATTTGAAGCCAATTCGCGCTTACGAAAACTACCCTCCGCCTTTCTATTTTCCCACTCATTTATCCCCTGTAGTTTCTCTTCCTGGTTACTTAATCATTTTTTTCCGAAAATGCCTTGCTACGCGGGTTGGCAGATTCACGTGTTTCGATCGAGCGCTTCCCCTTTGTCTAAATTGGCTCTCTATTGTTATGTCTCCTACAAGTAGCACCCAAAGTTCTGTGATATACAAATTGACAGGTGGACTTACACGTTGGATGGCTCAACATTGCACTTCTATTTTTCCTTGACCTCCAAACAACATTTGGAGCTCTGCGATATACAGATTGACACATAGGGTCCAGGGCTGGCGGGCTCAAGATTGCCATTCTTTACTAATGGAAAAGTGTTAAAACGAGCCACATACTACATTTTCATCACAGAAGTTATATTAAAGGGCAAAACATTTCCTATATAGTTCTGTGTCCTACAAACAACACCCAGAGTTCCACACTATACAAATTGACAGCCGGACTTGCGAGCTGGCTGGCTAAAAAAATGACTCGGAGTTCTGCAATATACAAATTGACAGACACAGCATACAACCAAGAACCAAGTAACTCGCGGATCATATTCCTAGTCGTTGTTTTATGTGCCCCCCACCTTCGCACTTCTTTCCAAGTATATATCTTGGCAGGAAAATGGGATGTCTGTTACAGATGTAAATATATTGGCCCTTCTTTTCTGTCTTCTATACTTAGCCAAATATCCGTTTCTCTTTTCCCTGAACTTTGTCTTTCTCGTCACTTATTTGTTTTTTCGAAAATGTCCAGCTGCGCGTGTGGGCGGACTTGCGGGTTCACGTTTTCACTCATGCTCTTATATCACGACACCGACCAACTGCTTCCCTATTCCATACCCAGACACTTCTCCGACCGTAGATTCCCGGTAGGTAGGCTCTAGATTGAACTTCTATTGTTCCATGACCCGCGAACAATACCGTCACTTCCGCGATATGCAAATTTACAATCAGACTTAGATCATACTGTCTTCCGTATTGCAGTCTACCTATCATGCCCTCTTCCGTGGTACACATTTTGCATTGAAAACTTCTGAGAAATACAATTTAACTGTCAGGTCCTCACATCTTCTGTGGAACTATTGTCACCCGATTTTGAAGCTCGTCTGTCCGCTTTCCATACTTCGCCATTTCTTCAAATTTATTTCACGGATCGTTGGTTTGGCAGGTTCAAAAAATATTCAATTCCTAGTCGTTGTTTCCTGTGCCTGCACCCTTTTTCAATTAGCAATTACCAATTATATATAAGATCTTATTTCTAGGCATGCAATTAGCAAGCGTTAATTTCAAACATCATGGAATGTCATTTGCGCGTCATTGGGTTGGTCCATTCACGAAAAATTCAATCCTCGCTTTCGAGAATGAGTCTGCCCAACCATTTCCCTATTCCATACTTAGCCACTTTCTCAAAATTCCACAAATATACAAACTAGCCGCTGCATTGCCCCATCATGCTCTCTTTTGTTTTACACGTTTTGCATTAAAAAATTCTGATACATAAGATTTGACCATGGAACACTCGCCTCTCCTGAGTATCCCCGTAACCCTATTTTGAATCCTATCCGACCGCTTTTCAGACCTTGCCATTCGTTCCTTACTCTCCCCTGTCTCTATGACCTTCACACATGTCTATAATAAAAGANATATCTTGTTTCTAAATATGCAATTACTGATATTTAATTCTAACATCTCATCATACAGGAAGCGTATAGATTGTCATTGATGGGCAAAAGGCTTGAGGATATCTCCTATTAATACGCATTAAACCAAGATTTGCGGGGGGTTATATTATCCCTTCCGAGTGTTGATTTCAAAATCATGAAATGTCGTCCGCACGTCATTGCCTTGGCACGTTCACAAAACCTCCAATCCTTAATTGTTGTTCACCATACTCACCACCTTCACATTTCTAAATATGCAATAAGTAAGCTTTACTGCTAACAGTTCATCATGCACCACCCATACAAATTGACATTAATTAGCGAAAGGCTCAAGGAGCTTTCCCATTCATAAGCATTTAACCAAGATTTAGCGGAGAGTTACATTATCGACTCTAAGTGTTCATTTCAACCATCGTCTGGAGCAAACCAACATTCTCATAAACCTATGGCATTAGCTCGACAACAGTTTTGTGGAGATACAATGAACATCTTCGGGCACGAGGACCATAACTTCCAGTGGTCTAGGGCATATTCTTATTACTCAACCCCTAAACCAAGTAATTTGGACCTTTGGGATTTCTCGTGCAAGTTGTGTCCCTGAGGTTTTTTACTGTAAGGACCCGATCTCTTGGTGCGTCGATAAATTTATTTCAGACAAAAGAATTATTCCATTACGAGACTGCTTTTCTGTTTCTTTGTCACCTCAGGTCTTCCACTAGATGTTAAGATTGTCAGAGCCAACATTGACATTCAGAGGAGAAGATTGCAAACAATTCCTAGCAAAGCATAATAACGGGTTGGACCTCTTGCCCCATTTATTGGAAGACCCGATTCTAGTTTCTGAAGATATCACAAGCTTGCAGGTTAGTTCATTTAGAAATCCATTCCGCAAAATTGCCTGGTTGTTTACAAGAATAACAAGACATGAGTCCACAACAATGTTTCCCGGATGGCTCTTTATATTTTTTATTTCACAGTCGGCGAACAAGACATTTTTTATTGGGGCAAGTTAATTTCCCATGAAATTTGTTCCCAATTTTCAAGCTTCAAAAGGGAAAATAAATTTTATATGTTATCCTACTTAGTTTTTGCGATAGCACATTGCTGTCAGTTTCCAGAACTGTCTCCATCCAAGAATGTCAACTGGGAATTTGACCCAGTAACATTCCGGTACCAGGCCTTGTGGAAGCACAAGGCTTCCCACTGTTTTTATGAGGTTTTTAATGGCTTCATGTATGTTTTCAAAGTTTTGTTGTTAGGAGAAGATGTTCCCCGCATATCTGAACAGGAAAGCAATTTTTTGGACAGGAAGGGGACACATGAACATTTGGATAATTACATTGTGATAAGAATTTTTGGCTCCATGGAAAAACCTACTCTCCTTCCATGTCACATTACAGACATAATGTTTTTTGCAGAAATATCATGACAATACAACTACTGGTTGTATCTATTGCAAAAGAAGAGAAAAAAATAGTTCATTCCTCTGCCTTGGAAAGTCTGGGAGTTCGTGTTGAAAAATGTCAACAAAATTGACGAATTCATAGTGCATTCTAGAAACTTCAACCTAAGATATGCTGAAAGCGTCAGAGGGTTCGACCCCGATAATATTTTTCGACAACATTTACAAACACTTGGCCTCGACAATTTTTTTTTTCAAAAAACACCTGTCCGAAAACAGAGACACTGGCAGCAATGCTTCTGCTTCTGATGTCGAAAACCTAGACACACTACAAAGCAACACTAAATTGTACAGGCAACAAGGGAAAGGCCCCGCTAACAAGAGTGTTCAATTGGCAAATAACACTCCAAAAAGTATGACATCTCGGAGCATCGCTCCAATGGCCCACCACAACAACAAAGCAACTCAGAGTTCTTCAAACGGAGGAGGAGATAACGACCCTCCTCACTCTAAAATTGATAGTTCTCACAAGCTTCTAGTAGACAAGAAGAGAAAAAAAAATGTGGGACAAGCGGAAGAGCCGGAAATTCAGATTGAGAACATGGAAATTGACACTGATCTGGATAGCATGCTCTGCTACCTTGATCAGTCTGGATACGCCATCCAACATAGTTGTCGAATGGACATATCTGATACTGAAAATTTTGATGAAGATGAATCCTTTGTGTTCCAGAGCGTTGTTTTTGACAACAAGTCCAAAAAATTGATAATTGAGAAAAAAGATGTAAAAAATAAGAAAGGAAAATTTCGTTCAGAGGTTGACCTTCCCAACATGCAGTCGTCCCAAATCTGCCAACTTCAAAAGGTGAGCGGAGATGCACTTCATGATTCCATTGGAGGCATCGAGGATGAGAATTCCAGACTGAAGGACCGGGTCAAAGAATTGGAAGAGGCTTTGATTCCTATGCCATTGCTTGCCAATCCTTTGGCATGAATAGCCATGCCTTCCACCCCTGCAGCCAACTTAAAAGGATCCTTCAACCTCCTCGCATCCTATAGAGGATATGTGGAGAATACTATCAAGAAAATAATGGAATTGGTTATTGAGGCATGGAAAACATCACAAACCATCACTTCCCTTGGAACCAGGGAACATAGTTTGCTCGAACATTTGTAGGTGGAGTTAAAATATGAAGAACATTTCTATTTAAACATGGTCCTTCCTTTTGGCACCATTGTCAACAATATGACATAAACAAAAAGAAGACAACAAGATCTTCCATCCAAAAACTGGATTAGTCAATTAAATGCATGCTGGAAAGAAAAAGTGAAGAACTATCATCTCATTGTTCAATCATGTGAACAAGCCATATCAAAGAAAGATAAATTATTCACAAGGCTATCAAGAATAAACTTAGCCGGAAAGACCAACGACTTCCAAGACCTCGACTTAATCGCAAACTCCTTGCCCTTAGCTAGGCAAGAGTTAGATAAAGAGATTGATATGTTTAAGGTGTTGTCTTTGGAAAAGTTTTACAACATCCTTGAATATGATCAAGCTCACGTCGACGACTGGCTAGTCAATTATTCAGTACAGAATGAGGAAATTCATCAGACTCTGTGTAATCTTTCTATCGACTTCTGAGAATTAGAAAACAATGTTTTCCACATAAAAATCTGGAATGAGATCAATGTCACCCCAATGAGAAGCTACATTGAAGAATGGCTCAAAAGGGAATTGAAGTAGGCCGCCGGCGAAAGGCAACAGGAAGTTACGACGATTCCAACAGTCATCAACGACATGAATGAAACGGAAGCCGCAAGAAAATATCAAAAGGGCTCATATGTACCATCACTGTAAGTCTACTGATCACATCCTTCTTTGTTTATCAACCTAGTTATTGCACTTTTTTAAATAGAAATGTGTAGCCAAACACTTATACCTTTCAATTTATTTTTTTGCAGGTATTGCACTCTATCTTCTTTCTATAGTCCTGTTTCTTGTACATATTTCTCTTATGGTCCGCGGGAGTCTCAATCCCAGTATATATGACAAACGCATTGAAATTTCCAATAATATGTAACAAACTTTTATTTTTTGATATATTTCAAAATTTCCAGTAATATGTAACAAACTTTTATTTTTTGAGATATTTCAAATAAAACTGTTTTCTTATCTCCTTTTAAATTTATGTCCTCATTCATTTTTATCTTTCACCAGTCTATATGACAAATGCATTTAAATTTCCAAATTTTTTCTTCCACTATGCACAAATTGTATTTTGTTAAATATAGTCAAAAAATAAATGGTGCTCTACATGCCACGCGTCATTTACTGCATGGATACCACATGTGCTTCATGCTGCTTGCCACATCTTCACTGCAGTTTCCATCTGCCTCTACTACTTTTTCCTATCCCACTTCAACCTGACACACTTAACCAATTATCTCACCGCGGGGTCGCACCTTAGTGCTAACGAAATTTTATGCCCCATGTTCCATGATATACATGTTGCACACAACATATCCGTGATATACATTTTGCACCGAACACTTCCGTCATTTACAATTCGACCCCATTTTCCACAATTTACCTTGTAACCTGCTTGGCAAGGACTACGCTGCCACGCAACCTTGTTATACAAGAAGATGGAATGGAATGCAACACAAATAACCAAAAAGTGGAGATAATCAAAATTGCCAAGCCAGAGGTTTTAAGAACATAACCAAAAGTTTAAATATACAACAACAACTCGAAACCAAGAAGAATAAGGTTTATCATTAGCTTAGAAGGAAGCAAATGGATTTTATTTATAAGATGTGCATATTTACATATGTAAACATTTTTCTTTTCACATACATCACTCATCAATGCTTTCGAGAAGTTGAGAATAAAAGGATATATTATAAAAGAAAATCATGCATTTTATAAAAATTATTAAAAGGAAAAGGGTAACTTCTTGAAACAAAATTAAATTGCTAAATGGCATGCCAAAAAGAAGAGACAATTATAAAAAAAAAACTCCAAAAATATAATTTTCTTATTAAATTATGATTTTTCTTTCTTTGTAAAATGTAAGACTATTCTTCTATGTAAATAGAGAGAATAATGTTAGTCAAATTTTTTATACTTTGACATATAATCTAAGGGTTGGACTACTCTAGTTCTCTTATTTTTTTTTCTTGTTGTTTGTGAGTTGTAGTTTTATATTTGCGAGAATATTCTTTCAATGTTTGGTTGTTTCTTACTTATTTTTCATGCTAATTATTAGATATACATATTAGGGAATCATATGATATTTTTGTCTTTATTGTTGGTTTATATTTAACATGATTTGATATGTTATTTTTTTTTGTTTGAAGCAATCTTTATGTGTGTTGAGAAGGACACGTTGGCTCTTTCTTGTTGATTATAGGTATCCTTGATTTCCAAGAGCTTGCTAAAGGTCTAAGGATGATTAAGATTGGTAAACTACCCTCCCCACTTTCTTTACTTCATCCACCTATTTTATATCAAATATTTCATAGTTAATGTGATCTAGTTTAAATTGCATTTTATCTACATTTTTCATAGCATATTACATGATGCATTCCATTTATTGCATTAGAAAACCAACCTTAAAGAAGTAGCAAAGTTCTTTATACCCTTGAGAGAAAGCATACCCTAATCATACATGGACATACTTATTTGCTTTTTCTTTTTAACATATGTTCATATTTTATATTAAAATACAACTATATATATAATGTCAATTTTCTAAGAAACTATATTTTTAAATAAAATATTATTATTATTATTATAACAAAGCATAAGTTGTAAACCAATAATAATGAAGAATATGAAATAATTCTAACATATAAACAAAGTAGCATCACAAATGCTAATTTTATGGAGTTATTTTCTACCATTGAAATTTCAAGATCCAAAAATTATAAGATCATTAAATTTCAAAGTCCAAAAATAAAAAATGGCAAGGCTATTCAATGCAAACATTAAAGTTCAAGTATAAAAACAAAAAATGGCATGGCTCTTCAATGCAAATATTTGATACAATCAATAAATTTCAAGGTACAAAAATAAAAAATGATATGGCTATTCAATGCAAACATTAAAGTTCAAGTATAAAAATTAAAAATAACACG
>ML810541.1:0-14897 GCA_009831015.1 Picea engelmannii | reverse complement strand
TCACTTGCAAATCTAGCACTGGGTGGTAAGATCCTTTGGAAATTGATCGATGACCCCTTGCACCCGGTGAGCGCCACATTGAGATCAAAATATGGTGTTAACAGTTCTCTCATCAATCTTAAAGATGACAACTTAGCAAACTGCACACAAATGTGGAAGTTGTGCTGCAAAAGCAGCAAGTTCTTCACAAGCCTGATGTACAGAATTCCTGGCAATGGAAAACGAACGTCAATCTGGACGCATAGCATCATGGGGAGAGAGCCCCTGGCAGGAAAGGGCGAAATCACAGACCTCAGAAATTGGCTGGAGAGAGCAGGAGTACACACTCTTTACAACCTCTCGAAATGGGATCACCGAGGGGATTGGGCAGGATGGGACTACTTCGGAGTTCCTTCGCGGTTATCCCAACAACAATCCACCCTCACCGACTTGTTAGAAGAGGCAGCCCCAGTCAATAGATTCATTAAAGACAGATGGGGGTGGGGCAAGACAGGAGTATACACAACAGCGGCAGGTTACAAAGCTTTGCAGGCCACAAGAAATATCAGTCACCCGCCAGCCTTCTGGAAAAGAGTCTGGGACCATCTATCCATTCCAAAAGTAAACTTCTTTTTTTGGACCTTGATGCACAATAAAATCCTTACGGGAGACAACATGGAAAAAAGGAACATAGTGGGACCTCACCGATGTGTGCTTTGCAATAACAGCTCCGAAACATCGCAGCACCTTTTCATGGATTGCATATTCGCCAAAGAGGTATGGGAGATTTTCCTTCAGGACCTTCAGATATCTATTCCCCCACAGAACTCGGTTGCAGAACTCTTCGCCACATGGAATTCCATATATCCACAGCGCACCCCGACAAAATCTTTCTGGACCAAAATATGGACAGCGATGCCCAAGTATGTATGCTGGCAGCTTTGGCTGACCCGCAACCAGATGATATTCAAAGAGGAGAGGCACTCTCCGCTGCAAGTAGCGGCAAAAGCTAAGACATTCCTTCTGGAAGCTGCTCAACATCAGTATGATAAAGAGGACCCCCTACTTCTGCCGGAGGAAAAAAGGTGGTTAAGCCACCTTGCCCCCCACTCGAGCAAGCATTACCTTACGCCAAAATCAGTCAACCTGGAATGGAGAATAAGAGATGACGAGGACAAATTCCAGTCCTGGTGGAGGTCAAAAAACTTAACCACAATCTTCTTTGACGGGGCATCAAAGGGAAACCCAGGAGTAGCCGGTGCCGGAGGGGTCTTACACTATTCGGACGGGTCTACCAAAGACTGCTTCTGCTGGGGATTGGGACTGAAATCTAACAACCAAGCTGAATTGTTAGGGCTCACTAAAGCATGTCTTATCGCCAGAGAAAAAGGAGTTAAAGATCTACAAGTATTTGGAGATTCAGAGGTAATTATAAAAAATCTAAATATGAAGACCCGGTTCAGCAATGCCAGCCTAAACATAATCCTTGAAAGACTGAAGAGAGTCTTATTGGACTTCAACTCCTGCAAATTCTATCACATCTTAAGAAAACTGAACAGTGAAGCTGATATTATGGCGAACAAAGGAAGCTCCCTAGTGAAAGGTCTTCTCATTGTAAACAACGAAAGTTTTTATCATATGCATTGAAAACGTTGTCCTACAAAAACAGCCGAAGTTAGAAATCTGCCTTGTAATTTGGGTTGCTTCGGCAAAGACCCACTCCTTATTCAGCCAATAAAATCCACAACCGTTTCAGTTAAAAAAAAAAAAAAAAAAAAAACTTTTTAATTTTTATTTCTTAAATTATAGATCATAATAATCTATAAAATCTACCAAATTTTATATTAAAAAATATTTATATAAAAAATCTAAAATTAATTATTTAAAATTATTAATAATAATAATCTATAAAACATAACCTTCATATTAAAAAAGTTCAAACTTCCATAAATAAATAAAGGAATCACTTATGTTAATTCATCATATGTATAAAAAAAATTCATATTTAAACGGAAAAGATAATCAAACTTTATATTAAAAAACATTTATATCAAAAATATAAAATTAATTATTTAAAATTAATAATAATAATAATCTATAAAACATAACCTTCATATTAAAAAGTTCAAACTTCCAAAAATAAAGAAAAACCTTCATATTAAAAAGTTCAAACTTCCAAAAATAAAGAAACAAGTATCACTTATGTTAATTCATCATATGTATAAAAAACACTTATGTTAATTCATCATATGTATAAAAAAAATTCATATTTGAACAAAGAAAAGGGTCCAACACCACTTATGCTAAATCATTATGTCTCATTTAAAAAAAAAATCACGTCTAATTTAAAAAGAAATCTATATTTTAAATATTTTAAGTTTTGATTTTGTTCTTAGGAATATTATTCATTTGATTTTATATGAAATTAGGAGAGAAATTGTTGAATTTATAAATTTGAGTGGCTAACTCTGTATAATCTTAGTGTCCATAAGTTTTTCATAACACTTTTATTTAAACATTCAAAAATACAATTTAAACAATAACAAAAAATTGTGATTTTACCAATTAAAAATTATATCACTTAATTCTCATAAAAAAAAACTAAAACATAAAACATTTAGAAAAATACCAGAAAGAAAAAAATAAAAATATATATATATATATATATGATGTTCCTCACAAATACTGAGTGACAGGTTATTGAGTGCTGGTATGAGTTGGTTAGTGAGGTATATGGCACATTACCATTTCTTTTCCCTCACATCAATACCAATAATTCCTTGGTGAAGACCTTTGCTTTCGTCGTATTCATTCTTTTTGGTGAAGACCTTTCCTTCCTTGGTATTCATTGATTGGATAAGATTAATTGATTCGTATTTATTGACTTGTCATTTTTTTGTTTTATTATTTGAGTGTACATTTTTATTTGTTTGTCAGGGTGGTCATATTCAACATTGTTTTTTCACATGTTTTGAGTTTCTAATTGTTTTTAGGTGGACTTATTCAGCGTTGTTTTTTCCCATGTTTTTTAAAATGGTCAGATTTGGAGTAGAATATATTTTTATTTTTTAATTATAATTTATTTTTATTATATAAATATTTTTTTATAAAAATATTATTTCATTTTGATTAAAGAGATTTATAATAATATATAAAGTGATTTATAATATAAGATCATTTATGATACCTTTGTATGAGATAATAATAATTTGGAGAAAGTGATTTCATATAAATATTTTGGAGTTGATATTCACCACATGTTCAATAACATTGAAAAAATGATTATTGGAAAATGGAAAACTTATTATGGGTTTGAAAACAATTGTAAATCAAAGGATCTTTAGATTTGGGATAAGAAGAAACTCATCTTTGAGACTTTTGTTACA
This sequence comes from Picea engelmannii, assembly GCA_009831015.1. Taxonomy (NCBI): domain Eukaryota; kingdom Viridiplantae; phylum Streptophyta; class Pinopsida; order Pinales; family Pinaceae; genus Picea; species Picea engelmannii. Next base: position 11,532 of record ML810541.1, on the reverse strand, counting down.
CCTGTTATTCTTTATGGATGTATGGATGTGAACTCTGGGGCTGTAGTATCTCTCGTGAATAGAAAATAATTTTATAACATATAATCTCAAAATTAAAGGAAATAAGCCCCATCCCATCCTCTTCTTAGAAACAAGCCTCTCCCCATTAAAAACAAGGCTATGACTAGATACCTAATGTATAAAAACTATTAAAATATCATCAAATCAAAATTTAAGGAGAAAATGTGGTGTGATAAATAGTTAGAGGAAAAAATAAAATTAAGGTATTATAGGGATGTTATAATCAACAGTAATGTAATGTAGAAGATCAAAATTAAGATCAAAATTATTTCTCTGCTCTGACAAGTGTAAGCTCTATAGTGAAACTGGGCATTGGTCAATTCTTAAAACTCCAAGGGATGAAAGAGTGTGTCACTTTTGTGACACTAAGAAGCTTGAAGATGAAAAACACTTTCTCTTAGATTGTTCAACCTATACCCAGATTAGATTTCATTTCAAAATATTTTTCACTTTACCAACATTCCTAACCTCTTAACTCAACAAAACTATGGTAATCTTGTAAAACTTCTCTTAATGTTTTTTCGACTGACATTAATGAAATTAGTGATATTTTGAAAAGTTTAAAAAATTGTTTAATATCTTTGTCCAAGTTAGTGTCATTACCCGTACTGGTACAGCCCTAGTTTCACTTCGCTGTCCCTTCATTTATTGGAGAGAATTCTAGTCAGTGTTGGTATTTGGAATCAGTGTGAAGTTTTATAGGAGTAGGTTGATTTTCTGAACATGTTTATGTTTCTCTATTACTCAGGCTTGAACTTGAAGTTAAATCTTGAATTTAATAAGGGAAAAGACAAACGAAACCCCACGTGACAGGCTGATATGAATGAAATTTGATCGACAATTAATGGCGAAAAGCAATTTCACACAGATACGAAAAATTAGCACAGTTTTTTATTTTTCTCAACAAAGTCAATGTGAAAATTTTTCTAACAATATATTCTCTGTAACAAGTATGGATGGAGGCCTGTTACCGGATAAGCCAGTCAAAAGAATGAAGACGAGGTTTTGAGAGAACATAAAGAGAGTCGAAAGAGATATTTATAAAAAATTCAAAGCTCACATTTTAAATGGGTCGTATGATAAATTTCCTGTAAAAGTTAAAACACACAATTCAAAAAGGTTTGTAGAGTAGAGTACTTCCCAGAATACAATGGTTTGTAGAGTGCTGTACTTCCCAGAATACAATGGATACAAGAGGGCTACTACTTGGTTCAGTTATTCTGTAAAATATTTATGAGGGGATCATAGTAAAGCCTAAATTCAAGCTGGGTAATAAAGATTAATTAGCATGGATTCTTTTTAAGCCGAGGTCAAATAGAGCTGTAGATTAATACGTTGAAAATTTGTACATTGTACAAAATACTGCATATGACATTCCAAGCAGCCAGCAGTATTTAGACAGCGATGCTTAACAATATAGTTTTTTTGCAGAATGTACACATGCCTATTTGGGAAGTGGGGAAGTTACTGGATTGCTTTGAACGATCGGTAAAGCTGTGTCACTTTCCTTACCTTTTCCATTAGTCGATCATGCGTTGTGCATGGTTTTACTGTCAGGTCCCACGAACAATAGATACTGCATGGTTTTGCTTTACCATGAACAATAGAAGAATCGCAGTATTATTTTATATATAAATATAGATATAGATATAGAGATATGTAGGATCAAAATCCATTTTCATAGACGATCTATTGCTCCACAAACTGTTATTTTAATCCATTTTGCAGCATATACTGAAACCTCTTCTTGTTCAATTCAGTTTGCAGTATATACTTAAAGCTCTTCAAGTAAAGTTGTGATGATTTTGCAGGACCTTGATCTGTATGTACGTGTCGACTGCAGGATTAAATAATTGAGTCCATTTGGCTCGATTTGAGCAGGACCAGTCGTGTGCTAGAGTGCCTCAAGGATGCTGATGAGGGTTGCCAATATGGATCAGGCCCCGTGTTCGATCGCCGATGTCAGATCGTCTATGTTGCTCAGTGGACAGCGGATGCTCAGACGAAGCACAGCCCGGGAGTTTTGCTTCATGAGAAAATTTCCAGGCAGACAATCGGGCTGCTGGAACGATGGTAATCGCAGAAGGAGAATCGGTCTAATTCGTGCGGTTATCAGTGATAAACCCGCGACGACCACTGCCGTGACGCCTTCTGTTGACAAGGGTGCGATGATCAATGTGAAGGCCGTGGCCATATTCAGAAAGAGACTCAAGGAGGACATGAAAGACAAGATCGAGAATCAGTGGGTGTCTCTGTTAGATGTCATTGGCCAGAACATCCTTCTGGAACTAGTCAGTGTGGACATCGATCCAGGTGGGGTGCTGTGATCTAACTCTTTTCTTCAGTTTTTCTTTATCTTTTTAGTTTCTAAAGACGATGGTTTTATCTGTGGGAGCTATGATTTCCAACTCAACATGAACATGGAAGGCTCTATGAGATTTGAACTTTGGACCTCTGACTTGGATGTCAATGCCTTTACCGATTACAATGCAATAACCCACTTTAATATGGGAGGGCTTTGGAGATTTGAAGTCTAGACGTCTACCCTGAATGGTCACCTCTATCCTGAATTGTCAATGCCTTTACCAATTACAGTACTTTAACAAGGAAGGGCTTTATGCGATTTTAGAACTCTGAACCCCTACCCTGAATGGTCATTAAGCCACTTTAACATGGAAGGGCTCTATGAGATTTTAGAACTCTGGAGCTCTACCTTGGATGGTCAATAACCCACTTTAACATGAAGGGCTCTATGGGATTTTAGAACTCTGGAGCTCTACCCTGAATGGTCAAAACCCACTTTAACATGGGAGGGCTCTATAAGATTTGAGAACTCTGGACCTCTGTCTTGAATGGTCAATGCCTTTACCAACACAGCACAATAACCCTCTTTAACATTGGAGGGCTCTATGAGATTTTAGAACTCTGGACCTCTGTCGTGAATGGTCAACGCCTTTACCAACACAGTACAATAACCCGATAACTGGAAGGACTCTATGAGATTTGAACTCTGGACCTCTACCCTAAATGGTCAATGCCCTTACTAATTAGTAATTACAGTACACTAACCCACTTTAACATGGGAGGACTCTCTGAGATTCGAACTCTGGACCTCTGCCCTGAATTATCAATGCCTTTACCTTAAGCCATTTAATCCAGGTCTGATCTGCATCTTGAGGTTGATAAGCTCAAACATGGATATCTAGAGTTCACGTAAACAATCCACCTATCAAAATTTGGAACTCAATATGCAATCTCAGGCTTTGCTTGACGTATGTATCAGACCCAGGTTTAGATGGCTATGGGCTAATTCATAATTTGTTGGTCTTCCCTCTTATTAGTTTTCCTGTTTCTGTACACTGAATTGGCTGGATGAAGATGTTTTGTTTGTTTGTCTTTTCACTTCTTCGTCTGCTGCAGAGACTAGTTGTGGCAAGAGAAGCAAAGAATCTGCTTTGAAGGGCTGGTTGCTGCAGACTGCTCGTGAAGACAACATGATGGAATGCACTGCAAATTTTATAGTAAGCACTGACTTTGGTTCGCCGGGAGCTATTTTAGTCACTAATCAACACGACAAAGAAATCTTTTTGGAATCCATTTTTGTGGAAGGGTTCGGGAGCGAGCCGATCTACTTCCCTTGCCACTCTTGGGTTCACGCAAAGAAGTATAATCCCGAGAAAAGAATCTTCTTCAGCAATCAGGTTAGTGACATTGGATATGCAGAGTTTATCCTGTTTTTAAAGACCGGGTCTACTAGGGTTTAGCTAGCTTGGTGCAGAGAGTGTCAGACTGATCTGCCATGGGTTGTGTTCACAACATAAGTCAAGTGAATTTCCTTAATAAGGGAGCATAGGGGATAAGGTTACGAAATGAAATTATATTCATGACCTCAGAAGACCCTGTAGAATCTATGAGAGAAAACAAATACAAGTGTACATTTTCTTTCCTTTGGCAGCTGAACAAGCTACACACATTCTGAACAATTAGGAAACTGTGTCTTGATTGCTCAAATTACCAATCCCAATATGGTTTCTGTCAAATTTTCCTTTTTTCTAGTTAAAAACATGGGAAGACAAACTTACTGTGTGTTTTTTTTTTTTTTCTTTTTGAAATCAAAACAGACATATTTGCCTTCAAAAACCCCAGATGGGCTAGAGGATCTTCGGCAGAAGGACCTGAAAGACAAGCGTGGGGATGGCGAAGGCGAACGCAAGCATTGGGATAGAATTTTTGACTATGCGACTTACAATGATTTAGGGAATGCTGATAAAAGTGAGGATTTTGCAAGACCGATTCTTGGTGATGGTGATATACTTTATCCAAGACGCTGTCGCACTGGCCGTCCTCCTATGAAGACAGGTGAGGATTTCCGCTTCTGCTTTGTAAATGCAAGTACTGAGTGAATGTTGGTTTTAGTGACAATAGGCCTTACTATTCATAGTACTGGCAAGATTCAAATTGATTTTACTTTGATTGTGCCTTTATCTTCAAAAATCCTGTCGTACAAATGTAAAAGGCACTGAGGAAGGGTTGAACTAGAAAGGAAAAAAGATCAGAAAAAATAATAGATGTACTACCATCAAACTTGAGAACTATCATAAAGGCTCCATGAGACTTTGACAAGATCAGACTCTGAAGGAAAGCTGACTGAATAGTGAATGGAGGAGGTCCGCGTAAACACAAATGTAAGCATGATTCCGATGCTTGATTGAACCTGACCTTCCCTGCTTGGATTTTTTATGACTATGTCTATGAGTTCCCTCAAATTGCATATATTGAGTGAGACTGTTTAGTTATTCTCAAATTGCCGCCTGATTCTGCCCAGCTTAATTATCAATGACATCAGTCTTTCCTGTTTTAGTGCATTTTGTCATTATTTACCGATTTCAATAGTACACCATACTTTTTGTTGGTTCATTTATATGAAACTAAGAGCCTAAAGCTTTGCTTTTCTTTGACTTTATGGAAATTATTAAGTGGGTCGTATAGGAATTATCATAAAAGCACATTTTATTTTGTGATATTCTGGTTTATGCCTTCTGTTGTCTTTTTGTTAGGACATGGTGATTACGCAGCTACCTTCAGACAATCAATGATTCCTGTTTTAACTTCAAATTGTTCATATTTGAATAACAGGCTAGCATATTTTGTCACCTTACCTTTTCTTTCTGTTGTTGTGGAGAAAATGCTTCACTAGATAAAGAACATCTGCAATAGGAAAATGGAGTACCTAACTGTGACTTCATACTTACATATACAAATTTGGACTGTTCTTTTACATAGTATATCCATAGTAAACCAAAATCAAGTTAACAACCTATAAATGCCTTAAACAAAGAACAACATCTATTGCGAGACCTTAAATAAAGAACAGCATCTATCGGGAGAGAATCTAGATAGCCAGATCTAGTGTGGGTCTTCTCCCCAGCTATCATGCGATTTGCCCGTGTGCTTGAAATGGGGAGATCTAGTGTGAAATTGCTTCTCTGGCATCCAATGGATTCTTTGCCTACAAAATTCTAAATGCCCATAACAATATAAATTTTCAGCTCCATTTTTCTTGGAATCGCCAAAAATGGTAACAGATTGTAGGCCAAAAAGATGATCGTGAATGAACAACAGATAAGACTGATAATGAATATGGAGATCAGATATTTTTGACAATTATGGTTCTCATCCCCACATAAGTCGTGTGCATGCGAAGAGGATCATAGTTGAAATTCTTAAGTATACGTGATGAAGTCTTCACATCCACGCCTCCAAGAAGTAGACAAGAACTGCGATTCTGCTTTATAGCTTTCACAAGGAAGCTAACGGAACTGAAATATCTTCACAGTATTCTGAAAGATGGTTGTTCTTTAATTGTTGTTTTGCCTAGATTTTTCATTTTTCTTTGGTAAATTTCAAATGCAATTTCAACTAAGGGGTTGAGCCATTTACGGTGCCCTAATATTAGTACAATGCTTATGGACAGATCCATCTGCAGAAAGCAGAAAGGAAAAACCCAGTACTATATATGTTCCACGGGATGAAACATTCGAGGAGATCAAGAAAAGTACATTTTCTGCAGGAGCACTAAAAGCATTATTCCATAACTTGGTACCATCTTTGATAGCTAGTTTCTCGAATCCCAATTATGAGTTTGGGTGCTTTTCTGATATTGATCGCCTGTATAGAGAGGGACAGATCATAAAGTTTGAGGCACTTCAGCTTGATATTTTTAAAAATCTGATGTTGCCAAAGATAATGAAGAATATGCTAAAAACTGGTGAAGAGCTATTACGATATGAAATTCCGAGCATAATCTCAAGTAAGGACAAAGAAATTTATGTTGCTTGCAACTTTTCATTTTCATCTATTTTTCACTCACATTTATAACGTTCTTTTTGTCACCATTATTTATGGACAGAAACAGATGCTGTTCTTTGTTACTCTAATCTGATATGCATGATATTTCAGGGGATAGATTTGCATGGTTACGTGACAATGAGTTTGGCCGCCAAACACTGGCGGGGGTGAACCCTGTTAGTATTGAACGGTTAAAGGTTCGTTTTGACTTCTTTCTAATTCTAAGCTGAGTTAGCTATGACCCTCCCTTGAGAGGTTTAAACTAATTCATGATTCATTAGGAGGTTCACTTCAAGTCTTAACAATCCAAAAGAATGAATGTTGTACAGGAATTTCCCATTTTCAGCAAACTGGATCCAGCAATATATGGTTCACCGGAGTCTGCAATCAAATCTGAACATGTTGAAGGAGAACTCAATGGAATGTCTGTTGAGCAGGTAATAGTATCTCTCATATTTAATAGACCAAAGTAGGAGGCAATATGAACTGGCATGGCTGTTGGATGGAATAACCGAAGTATAGAAATCCTCTGCTCCATTTCTGTCATCCCAGTACACACTGTCATGGACAAGCTAAAAACTTTAGGAACATGAATGATCTGAATGTAGGGTATTCTTTAGATTAGCAGTTAAATTCTTCCAGTAACAGATGTTGTATGAAGCAGGCTCTTGAAGAGGAAAGATTGTTCATCTTGGACTACTATGATGCATATATGCCGTTTGTCACCAAGATAAATTCTCTGAAGGGGAGGAAGGTTTATGCTTCACGAACAATATTCTTTTTAACAACAGTTGGCACTCTGAAGCCTATAGTTATTGAGCTCAGCCTCCCACCAACCGTTACTGGAGCTCAATCCAAACAAATTTTTACTCATGGCCATGATGCAACTTCGTACTGGCTTTGGAAGCTAGCAAAATCTCATGTGTGTGCCAATGATGCCGGTTATCACCAGCTCGTCAATCACTGGTAAGGTGGTTAGTTTATTTGCACAAATTGTAGATAGTTTTCATTGCCTGTCGTTTCCTCACTGACTGCAATGTGTATATGAGAGTGTGGTGCAAAAGAAAAGTTTTGGCATTTACATAGTGGTGCCAGCTTTTTGTGCATCTGTGCATACTTTTTAACAGGAGTTGAGTAATAGACTTCTAAGATGGTCTTTTTGTCATTTTCACTCATGCAAAGGCTTATGCTAGACCTTAATTCTCTGTACAAATTGACAGGCTACGGACACATGCTTGCATGGAGCCCTATATTATTGCAGCCAACAGGCAGCTGAGCTGTATGCACCCCATCTTCAAGCTATTGCAACCACATTTGCGTTACACTATGGAAATTAATGCATTGGCCCGCCAAAGCTTGATAAATGGAGGAGGAGTTATTGAATCTTGCTTTACACCAGACAAGTACTCGATGGAGTTAAGTGCATCTGCATATGACAGAAAATGGCGCTTTGACATGGAGGCCTTGCCTGCAGACTTGATTGCAAGGTATGTGGTTTAATTTAAGACAGTAAAAACCTGACTTTACGAATCCCATGGGATCAGCAGCTGTTACAAATTGTTGTTGTAGGGCAAGCTATTTAACAATCACAAGATCGATGGAAGGCACATTCAAATCCTTTGATATGAGATGCTACTTTAGTTGGCAAAAATGGACATTTCTTCTATTGAGGAGTACCTTGTAATGTCTTGGTGGGATCCCTCACAAATAGGTCTTCATTTGGCAATAATTTTGGTTGTCTAAATGAAAAATTTACAATTTTTAACTCTAGCATTTTCATATCATCCTTTTGGAATCCCTTGTACAACAGGCCTAAACTGCAGAAACAGAAAAGGATTTTCCTTGCCGTATCCTGATTCCTGAGTAGGTTAAGCTGGTGCTCGCTGTTGCATCAGGATTGAGGTGCTGAAGCATGAGTGTTTTGTATCCATTGAGAAAAGATAGATAGGTTGTAATTGTCAGTATCTTGGAATTGAGGCAATGTAGATCATGATGGATCTGATGAGTGTGGCGTAGCTATTTGTATCATTATATATGATGGTATGGTTTTGTAGGTAGGGTTTGTATACCAGTTTTGGAGGGGCAAAGGAAGTGGCCGATATGCTTCAAACTTCCTTCATGAAACTATTTTCCCAACTTTAAATCTTAACCAGCACTAGTCTAGTTTTTTGAAAATGTCCATTAATTCAAGGAAATGGTTTTTGGCATTGGAGAGTGCTGCCATTTACCTACTCATTTTCATCAAGAAAGTAGGCACTTCTGCATTGGTAACTTGTAATGCTCATTTCTAATCAGTGTCTACTAAAAGCATCGTAGACTGTTAATATATTTTCATAGTCTGTATTGTTCCTGCCTTCAGATAGGATACTCTACATAGGATATCGCCTAGTAGCTAGCACATTACATATGCTGCCAGTGCCACTCCCATAATTATATTTAAGTGATTTGTCCATACAGCTTGTCAATTCAGACTCTAGAAAGGGTTTGTGATGGGTTCCAACCTTATTTCATCTCAGTGCCACTGTGAATTTCAATAGAAACACATTCCTTCTATTTTTTCACTCTTTCTAGACATTCCTGCCACTTTTATGATCTAAATTTCCAATTACTTGCATGGAGCAGCTACAAGCTCTCTATCTCAGAATGCACAGCAATAAACTATGGAAGCCACAAAAATCTCAAGGAAACATAACATAACACAGTCTTATTATAGAAACTAAACAAAGCCAGAAACCTAAACAAAGCTATTCTGCTCATTACATCACAACCTCAAAAGTGTCATTTGCTTGCATGCAGACTCTTCATCAGATCTACTCTACAAACTTAATGCTCCAGATCCTTTCAACTTCTACTCTTCTTCCAACACGGATCTTGATCTGTATGATTGAACCCATGATCCCCAAGAGCTCTCTGAACTCTTTGCTACACTTGAACCTGAGATCTTCTCCAACCTCCTTTGTTGAGAGGTATGCCTCTCTATTTTAGATTCCCAAGTGATCCCCTTCTCATCTGCTTGGATTGCCTTCCCGCCTTGAGCTATGCCAAGCTGCCCACTGTTGAGCTACCTAAAGCTGTCCACAAATGAATTTGAATGCTCCTTTTATAGGCTCTAATCACTTATAAAATCTGATCATCATAGTTGACCATGTGAACTGGGTCCACATCATCACCAATCATCAACTACCATGTGGAATCTAACCCAACTTATGCCTCAGTCTTTGCAATGAGTTCCCTTTGCCCTTTATTAAATACTAGGAACTATCACTGGAATTCAGCAAACTAGGAAACTGAAATGGAAATATTTATGTTGATGCAGTATGGTCTATACATTTATATCAACACCTCTCAACATACTTGTCACAAGAACCTCATCATCAACCACCCAATGCTGCCTCAATCTGGGGTACTCTCCTAAGACATCTTGCTCTTTAGGTACCACTGTCATTTCTTGAACACATTTGGTTGTGGTACAGCCACAAATTCCCTGCATATATCGTCTTGATACATTGCAGCTTTCACATTGTTCATAACCTTCAAATATACGCACAAACTACATGCAACGTTCATCTCATCCCTTTCAAAGACACACTCAACTTCTTCTTGGTCAATGATCTTTTGGACTTCCTTGATCATAATCAACAACATTTATATCCTCTATCTTTCATATTTGCTAACAACTCAACACAAAACATATTACAAAAATCAAAATTTCCACTGATACCTTCTGCAATGGTGCTTTCTCTTCAACTCCACTTTCCTAGAAATTTGCTTGCATATTTTCCGTTGTAAGCTCCTTCCTAATTTCTTCTAGCATGCACACAGCCACATGCCCTCTTTACTCATGCTTGGTTTTCTCCACTACAATCTGGGAACACTCTCCAGATATTATTTCATCTTGCTACTCACATCATATTGCACTCAGATATCTGCTCTTCATGTACTTGCTCCTTATTTTCATTGTCAACCTGGAGGTACCCTTCTATTAATTTTATTTTCAGCATTCTAATCAATTCTTCACCTTTTACCATTCCTTCTCCCTTCACACCCTGTTGTCTTTTGGTCAACTTCTCCTCAGCAAGGCAAGCTGATGTGTCTCTTTAGGAGACAGCTCCTCCCACTCATCTTCACTCTCATAAGCCATCTTCTTTGGCTTTCCTTTCTGCCAAGCCCCATCCAAGGCTTCCACACATGTAAATAACTTTTGCACCTCCTTTCTAACCTCATCCTCATCTCTGAGAGGTCTGCTCCTACCTCCTTGGACTTATGTGCTTCCTTTCTGTGCCATATTCTTCTCACTTTACTGCAATTTTCTTCGCAAATCTGAACAACATCTACCTAGTCACTATGCTGGAGCTGTATCTCTCTTGGACGACTCTACTCAACACTTTTTTTTGTTAGTGCCATGTCTTCCTCTGACAACTCTACCCAACACTGTCCTTGTTGGAGCTATCCTCACTGTAGGTTCTTCCCACTTTGATACCATATAATGCAGTTATAGGCTGCCTATCTTAGAATGCAAAGCAATAAACCATGGAAGCAACAAAAACCTCAAGGAAGCATAACATAACAAAGGTGTTTATTATTGAAACTAAACAAAGCCAGAAACCAAAACAAAACGTTTCTGTTCATTACATCACAACAGCATTTAATGGCACACAGGGTGAGCTTCATTAGATCTGCTTTCATGAACTTCATGTTCTAGATCCTTTGATTTCTACTCTTCTTCCGATGCCGATCCCGATCTCCACAATCAAACCCACAATCTCCAAAAGCTCTGTGAACTCTCAGCGACCTGAACTTGAGAATTGAGATCTTCTCTGATCTCCTTTGTCGAGAGATCTGTCTCTCTATTTCTGATCCCCTTGCGATCCCCTTCTCATCTACTTAGATTCCCTTCCTCCCATGAGAAATTCCAAGCTGCCCACTGTTGAGTTACTCAAAGATGTCCATAAATGAATTTGGATGCTCCTTTTATAGGATGTAATCCTCCATAAAACCTGTGCATGATAGTTGATCATGTCAACTGGGTCCACATCACCACCATTCATCAGCTGTCATGTGGAATCTAACCCAACTGCCTCTTGTATTTATGCTTGGATCTCCACGCTGTGGTCCCTTTTCCCT
>ML810540.1:54042-71596 GCA_009831015.1 Picea engelmannii | reverse complement strand
TATGTTATATCCTTCTAATGTAGTAGTTTAGTGCTTAGTGATATGAATGAATGCTAGATCTAATCTATTTCTATGTGCTAAGTGCTTGGATGTGTTATATCTTTTTGAATACCACGTTGTTATGTAATTAGGGTTTTTACCTATGATGTGAGTAAGGGTTGAATACTAATGAATGTTAACTGCCAAGTTCTCTGTTAAGTATTGTGATCACATACATGTGTCCCAACTCGATTGTAGACACTTGAGTCCTACAACCACCCCTTCCTCTACCTCGGGTGAGACTTCATCTGCTTTGAAGGTGTTGCCGAAAGGGACAATATCTAGGGTTTTGTTGGTGCGCTATTGAAGCATTGAACCCTGGGTCTACCCCTATGCCAACAAATGGTTCCGTTGTCGAGACATGAAACTGTGATTGCTGGGAACTGAAGAAAAGAGGTAAGATCTTAAAGCTTTATGCTCTGATAAAGGTAAGATAAGTGGAAATTTTTGTTTCGAAGGAATGGATCTAGGTATGTTTGATAGATTTTGTCCTAGTCTGAAAACTAGGGCATAGTTAGAAGAAATAATATATGAAATGAATAGATCTGCTAGAAATAGTGAAAGATATGTTATTCCTATGCATAGAAAGAATGTTTGGACTAACAAATCGATGCAGGATCCTAGAAAGAATTTTTTGTAGGTTATTTACTGTGATCCCAGTGTGCAGTACATGAAAGGTTGGGGATCATTTAAAAGAAAGAGATAATTAACTCTTTTTTATAGTTGTAGAAGACTGTGACATCTTGCTAAGGAATGCCCTGGTAAAGGCCCTAGTTGTCTTTGTTGTAAAGCTATGGATCATGAAGTTTTGGATTTCCCTAGAATGATTGCTAAAGTTGAAAAGATGAATGTGAGACAAGAAAACCTTGAGAAAAACCAAGATACTAAGAATATGCTAGAACACTAGAAAGAATCAGAGACTATATTATTGTATATGAAAGAAACACTGAATGATCATAGAGACATCAACTTATCAGAGATCTTAAAAGAGAAGGAGTACATAGAAACAATAATAACAAATTTTGACATAGATTGTATTCTAGATGAGTAAAAACAGGTGAATATCATGACAGAAAGAACTTGGGAAATTTTGGAAAAGCCTGCTATGGTTCCTTCATTGGGAGGAATAGGAATGTTTAAAGGAAAATTGATAACCCTATGTGGAAGACTTACCCAAATACCTATGATTTCTCATGGAGCATCCACGAAAGAATAATTTGAGGTCGTTAAGTTTATCGAGAACAACGCCCCATTTGCTCTTTTGCTACGAAGAACCTGAATTGAGAAAGATCAGATCTGAAGGAAAGAAGAAGAGGAAGCTCTAGAACAAAAAAATAAATAACTAAGGGATTTCATGGCTAGGAGAATAGCGCACTTACTGAAAGAACAAGAGGACACATCAAAGCAACTGAGGTCTAGAGACTTATATGGTGAAGTTGAAAAAACACAAGAAAACTTGAAACACCTGTCCACACAGGAGAGTAGAGAACCTACTCCAGAAAGAGAAGAAGTATTACCCTTGAACCCTGTAAAAGACCCTCAACAGTGTGAAGTTACTATTCTAAGAGAGGATAAGAATAAAAATGGAAAGAGGAGCCCAGTGACCCAAATCACGAGAAAAAAGGCAAGAAAGATTAGCAAGAAGAAATAAAAGTTAGAGAAATTGCAGGAAGTTCCAGAGAGGACTTCATAGAAAGAAGGATTACAGAATTTGAATTTAGTCGACATAGTACAACAATGTATATTGGCACTTGTTACAAGGGAAAAACCCTCTATGTCTAAGGGTAAACCACAACAGACAGGTATGACTGCAGAAATCAACTCAATTCCAACATATGCTATATAAACTAATGTGCAATACAAGAAAGAGGCCTACCTTGATCCAACGTTTGATGATGTTCCACTGTTGAGCACTTTGACCCAAAGCTTTATACCTATGATAAGTTCTCAACAAATAAGCAAAGAAAGTATATAGTGATGATATAAAAGGGGTTAGCACATCAGATAGCATAATCCATTAATAAACATTACAAACATTCCCATGGATAATAATCATATATTTGCAAGATACTAATAGGATGGGAAATGAGTATTTCTATTAATATTTGATCAGCAGAAGTGTCAACATTATAGAATTCCGTGTTGGCACGGTTCAAAACCAAGAAACCAAGTTCCTTCCAACTGGGTCCCCACCACTTCAATCCTCCACCAAAGGCAAGATCATGAGAAAGAGGCAAAGCGGTCCTCTCAATAATAAGAGAAGAGCTTGGGGGCTGAACACTGTGTTCAGACTTGAGGGACAAAGGGATGCAGACTCAATATGAAGTAATTTCTCTAGAGTAACTTTGCTCTCAAAGTTGAATGCTTTCTCCTTCTTTTCCCTAGTTTGAAATGGTGCTCTTATAGCCTCCAGGATGCAACTGAAGGGCAGAGTCAGAACGTTTCCAGTACATGGAAGGCCAAGGATCAGAGATCTTTTGTCGTGACATGGAAACCCAACCTAATTTTGTATTTTTTTGCACAAATCTTGATAAACGCAATATGTAGTGGAGTAGAAAGTGTATACGCATCTTGTATAATTGATAGGGAGCATATATGTGGAAAAATATATGTTTTTTAGCTCAGGATTCATCAAAAAGGGATGAAAAGTCTGCATAGGGAAATGGAAAAAGGCTCTATGTGCAAGATAGAAATGGTGAGGAAAATCTTGTTATAACAGATGCTCCCTAATGTGTGAGATCAGAGGAGTATCTGCAACGACCGAAATACATTATAAATAACCCAGAAGTGGAGTGGTAGAGAACCATCTAGATGAAATCAATTGCTCATTACATTATGTACCGACTTTTAATACATAGCTGCCAAGAATACAATGCAGATCCATGTGAAAAATATAACAAACAAGTGTTCATGTCCATGAATAGGAAAATACAAATGAGGTTATATGCCAAATGTTTTCATAGTCATGAACAAGGCCCAGTGAAACTAGTCTCAAAAATCAATCTGAATATATATGTATACCATGTAATACATTATGATCTCCCATGATCACTGAATTCAAATAGGTACAAGAATTCAACATCGTCAGACAGTTATGAGGTCACCCATGGACCAAAATTACCACAAAATAATTTCCAAAGGGTCAAAAACTATAAAATTAGTGACAAAATTAAAGGACGCTATGAAGACACAGGGCACACACACATGTGCGAAACAAAAACGCAAGATTCAGGCACATGCGCACGATGCGTGACTGTTGTTGCAAAAAGTCATGCACCTGAGAAACGATGCATTTATCAGAGTGGTCGGACTCCCACCCACTTCTGGTTCATCTTCCAAGTTGATTTGACACTCAAATCTGGACTGGATTCGACTAGCTGGCTGGTCAAAGACCTAGAAATGTCGTAATTAGCCTCTTTACACACTACAAACTAGTTGGACAATACCTCAAAGGAATGCTATAAAATGGCCATGGATACACTTCATTTTTCAAGGAATTCATAGCAAAGTTATGCTGTCATTATTCTCTTGAGGAATCCTCTATCCTTACCAAGAGTATACTTGCATCATTGCATTGGGAAATCCATCTCACCCCTTGAGTGGATTAGCAAAGAATTCTTTCACCATTTTCATTTTCATTTTCAAAGTTGTAAGAAGAGTTTATTTGTGGGGGTCCAAGAGCCCTCCCTTGGAGGAAGAAGGGACTCATAGTCCTCTTTCTTCTCGATGTTCTCTTTCACTAATATTAGCCTTATCATTGGTGACATGGGTCTCATTGTTTCTTTTGTCCTTATGTCCCTATGCTCATTAATTTAGTTGTTGTTTTATTTTTTAGTTTAATTCTTATTTATTCTTTTATATTTCTTTCTCTAACCCTTTTCCTTATAGCTATCCTGCTTAGAAAACCCAACTAAGCTTGCAAGAACCTCTATTTTTCTTGTTAAGGTGACGAAAGAGGTGTAACAGATTGGTGACTCCATAGGGGAAAGGTATCAATTTCCTACCTCATTTGGGTTTTTCTAACTCTTCTTTTGGTTTATTTAACTTGCAGGTGCATTAACCGGCCTAAGCTGACTTGCCAATCATCTAATTCCAAGTTGAATTGGGAGAATTCCATCCGGATTTTTCATTCACAATCGTGTGTCACCTGTGCGCAGGTTTTTTGTCCCACAGACGCACATTGTGCGCACATGTTCTTAAGTCATAGTTCTGTTCTGCGCACCTGCACCCATTAGCTCTTTTCGGTCTGTGGACATGCGCCTCTGTCTCCACTGAGACCCGTGCACCTGTGCAAAAATATCACATTGTAAAGTTTTTGAGATGTGGGGAAGGCCTTTAGCCTTCTTAAAAGTGATTCCAAGCATGTTTTACGCTGCACCACACATAGTCCCCTCTTCAAATAAATGAATTAGTCAAAACACATAGGCACTTAGGAGGTTTAAAAATCATTATTTCCTCTTTTGCTTTCATTTTTCCACATGGATGACTTGCTCTGACTAAAAATATAAGTTGTAAATCATTTGCAATCACATCTAACTTGCATTGGGACTAGAAGTTGGATAACAATCGCTTATTATGCTCTTCTCTCATGCCCCCGAGCGACCTTGAGAATCAGAAAAAGATTGTGGAACAATTTCATCTCCCTTAAGAAGATTAAAACCTTTAGGAGAGGACAACAACCCTTCTTGGGACTCCTCTTAGTTTATTTTTTTCAAAAAACATCTTAATATTGTTACGGGCCCATACATGCCCATATGCTACAAAGATAGAAAAGTGTTGAAATTTACTTTCTTAGATTAAATTACTAGGGAAGTCTAAAGGTTTGTGTAACAGGCCAATACATGTCCACATGATCACAATCTAGGATAGTTTCAAAGCCTTTGTTAGATTACATCACAATAGGGAATTAAAGGAATAGTAACGGACCCACATGTCCACATGCTAGCTTCCTAGGCACTTTTGAATTACGCAAGGTTGTAGCAAAGGCACTTAGTTAATTAGGTAATCAACACTTGTAAGGACCAAGCGAAGTCCACATGCATCAAGGTGACACCTAATTCACACACAAAAGTCACTTATCACTCACATAGTTTCTTCTTGAAACATGGAGGTCAAATTAAGTTTCCTCCAAAGGGATTTTGAAACACCCCACCTTTTTATTGAAGACACTATCCACTCCCATTTAATTTCAACGAGGTTGGTTCACACCCCCAATCTCTCAAACCACTACATCTAAAATTTTTCTAAAAATTCACTAAGTTTTCCTCCACAGGAGGTGCCAAAAGAAATTTTTTATTCTAGGTAGGATTTCAGGGATAGGCATTCAATTAACTCCCCATCATCTGGTTCTCACATTGTCAAAACCATAGAAGTTGTCAAATAGGGAACTGAAAATCCTCCAAGTCAAGTGTTCCTAACACCATAAGGTAGGAAGATACCCGTGAAGGGTTGAAGGCCGAGGTCTGGTTGTTCTGTGTGTCCCACCTTGATGTAACCACCTCTTGGACAGGATCCAGCCCGTGACCCATTTCTTAGGATTAAAATCTAAATGCCTCACTTTGATCGAGGTACATAGTGACCAAATTTTAGGACATCTACCCAGGTGGAAATGGTGGGCTGCAATTGCACCTTGATCGGATTTTGTGTGGAAATTGGGAAATATCGCCAGCTCTTACGGGATATGCCCCCTTTACCCCTCATTATAATTGATTATTTCATCCTTCACTAGTTTCTCTTCCGGTGACTTCAAACCCCACTGTTGAGTACTATTGGAAGGTCCAGTGTTATTTGAGAGGAAGGACGTTACGTCTTTTAGGACATGATCATTTGTTTTCTTTGATTCCTCACACAGAAAAAACCCATTTATCCACATATATTCTTCTTTTTCAAACCACTTTATGTATGATGCACTTCTGATTACATTTTGATTTGGATATATATATTGTGTAAAGTTCAAAATTTGCAACAAAGGTTCTTGTTTACTTTCTCTCATCACATTTCACACACATCCACTTATCTAGTCGGACATCATAGGGGACCCACAGAACCCTCGTCATTCCAGACGCTTACTAAACCTCCCTCCTATTTTGGGGGGAGTTCCTAGTCTTGCCAACTCATCGACACCACCTTCGCACACTCCTGTGAGTGCCACTATTCTAGGATTAGCTTTGCTTGGTTCCACATTACTTGGGTCTAGTTCCCAAGTCCCTTCATCCACTCACTCTCCTTTACATTAAAGCGAAGGACCAACTTCCTCTCAAGAGGGAAGTACGAACCCACCTAGCCCCCCTCAAGGGTCAGGTTCACAACACACTCACACCATGGCTGAAGCTAATCCTCCCCCCCCATTGTAAATGCCATATTTGGCCTCTCTTAACATTCCATATCTAATCAAACTCACCAATAATCATATATTTCATGACCCCACATGGCCCGCAATGACCACTAAACCACCTTCAGACATCCCTAAGTTTGAAGGAAAGGCAGGTGATGACCCTACCAACCATGTCATGACTTTCCACCTATGGTGCTCTTCCAATAACATTATGGATGATTCCATCAGACTATGATTATTTCAATGCACACTCACTGGCCCATCAACCAAATGGTATGTAGATGAAAAATCAGTGGGCCACTGCCGACACCCCCCATACACCCACCTATTCAAACAAGTTCTGGTACCCCCTCTACCTTAGCTTATAGTACTAGCGAATGCACCACTTCTTCCTATGTACCTTATAGATCATGACCCCCATAGAATCCGTACTTTCCATTTCCTAGTCCCCCACAACCCATGTCTCCCCCACATCCTCACACTTGAGTGAATTTTGTTCAACCCTCTCCTGTTCAGCAATATCAAAATTTTGAATAGCTGAATATGACAAATCCGACCCACCCGTCAAACAATGCCAAAAATAAAGGAAGAAATAGGAACAATAACAACCTAGGTCAAGGAAGGAATCAACCCCAACAAAACCAATCGGCTAGGGGTAACCAGAACCAAGGGAATCAGAACCCCTAGGGGGGAAATAACAAAAGGCGTCAAGGGAGAAATAACAATACTATCAAAATGAATTTCCCTTGTGCCCTTTGTAGTGATTTTGATCACTATACTCATCATTACCCCCAAATCATTGATTTCAAATGGATGAAAGACTCCGGAAGTCTACCACATCCTCCAACACTGCATACTCCTCAGCATGCCCCACAAAAATACGTGCAACAACCCCCACTAGTCATGCTACAGAATCCCATTCCACACCAAGGTGTGATAAACACCCATAAGGACACACAGCCTACCCCACCTCAGGTAGGACAATACCTCAATCCAAACAATCCAGTAGATCTCATGATCCTCCTCACCAGTGAGGAAGAAATCCTTCTGCAAACACATAATCGTCAACACCATGCACCCGTTGAGTCTCCTCCCATTCCTCCATAAACAATTCCTTCACCAACGGGAGGCCTGTTGGTGATCCCTCTCCCTAACATAGAACCACCTCTTCTCATTCCTCGCATCCCATTGCGCAGGAATGTCCACAACCCACAGTCTTGGGCAACTCATAATTACAGTTTGGTTGATGACTTAGCACAATCCCCAGCTGCCATGCCAGTCTTAGAAGTCCTTCAGACTTGTCCCACTCAGCGAAAATCATTACTTTCCACCTTAGGGGTAGTCGACCCCACAGATACTTGACTCGTTACATTTGATCTCGACAGCGGAGAACCTCGCCTTCCCGCCTTGATCGCTTTTCAAATCCTAGTGAAAATACAAAACATCACAGTTCATCGGTGCATCATTGATGAAGGTGCATCCACATGCATTATGTCCAAATCTGTATGGCAGAAACTTGGTTCCCCGGAACTCATACCCTTTTCCATTACCTTACGAGCTTATGACGGATGACCATTATATCCTGAAGGGCTCTTCCAAAATGTCCTCGTAGAACTCAAGGGCAATACTATTCTCATCGACATTGAAGTTATTGACGCCCCAGTCAATTATAATATCCTGTTCAGTCATAGATACATGTACGCTATGAAGGCAGTTTCCTCTTTTGTCTTTGGAACAATGATGTTTCCCCATAATGGAAAGATCGTTACCATTGACCAAGTCTCACATTATGAGCCTAGCCCTTTTGCCAACATCGATAACATTCTTCCTCTCATCCACATGAGTCATGACGCATACCCACTCATCGAAATGGGTCCCGGAATTTTCAAAGATCCATCATTGTTAGGAACTTACCATGGAGCACCACTGATCCTTCATCCTTCTAATCAAGTATGCACCGTATCATCTAACATAACTAACATAGAGGATACCCTTCCTCCTAGGGAGGCTTCTATCATATCTGACATCCCACTATTCATAGAGCTTCCCCCTCACGAGCCTCCTACGAACTCATAAACCCCACTAGTCCAGGATTTCACCTCTCCCCAAGGACATATCCCAGTTTGGGAGACAGATCCCCAATTCATTACTCAAATCCCTTTCTTTTACCCTCCACCTGGCGTCGAAGCTTTCCAAGTATCCGCAATGCTTACCCTCCCTAATATGGTGTTAGCAATTCAAGTTTGGTATTTACATCCACCCGAGATGGTCCCTTGACCATCCCTTCCCCCCCAAATGGAAGGAATCCCAATGACGATTCCCATACTCACTCCCACCATACCCTCTACACCCCCACTCACTACTCTCCCTGCCACAACTAAGGGTAGGAGAAATAACAAGGAGCCCATAGCTCCACTTCCCCCATGATTCCAACCCCCTTGTGCGTTATGTGAGAAAGATGGACACCAAACCAACAACTACCCATCTCTACCAGAGTTACGGAACTTGATTCCACTCAATCAAACTCCATCAACACTCGCCACCGTAGCAAGCACTGTCGTTACCACCCCTCACTCAAGTAGTAAAGGGATACGAACCAAATTCAATTGTGCTGTATGTTCAAAATATGGCCATTATACACACCATTGCCCAACACTACCACACTTCCGACAGACATTAGCCGCAGTATGAAAAAGATTCCAGAGCGAACCCAATTCAGCTATGTCATCCCTACCAAAACTCACTGACATCCATTATGTCACAACTTTAGTCAATGAATTTATGAGATTCCCTTGCTCTCTATGTGAATCGTTAGATCATTTTACATACTAGAGTCCTATGATCATTGAATACAGGCAACGCCAATTGACCTTGCTTCAAAGACCCACAGAATCGATGGTTGACCTTACCCCGTCACTAGAGATTCTTCATCTCATTTCTCCCGAACCCGAGGCCCTCCCAACACCTCCGTGGTTCTTGGATGAATTATCCTAGGATTCACCCCCAAATCCCCCAAATTCTCCCGCTCATTTCCCTACGGAAATTTTACATCCCACTACCACGGGTACTCATCAGTACTTTGATATTTGGTTTATGTCGAGCGAACCATTGCAATTTCCTTACGTCGTTCCCCTTGCTTCTTCATCACTAGGGGGCAGCCACATGACAACAGTCACCAATATCACTCTTCACGACCCCTTATATTCCCACCACTTCCACTGTGACGAGGAAATACTCGAAGAGTTAAACACCCCTGACTATGCATGGGATGTGCTACACCACCGAGCGCTCTTCTTTCCACAGGAAGCCTCCACACCTCCTAACCAACACCCCACATACTCGCCCACATGGTTTCCTTCGCTTACTACGTCACGACATCCCATTTTACTAGGATGAACATGCCCAACAGTCATTTGATGATCATAAAATGACGCTCTCCAATGCCACTTTAATTAGTGCACCCAACTACAATCGTGACTATATCCTCTACATATCAGCATCGATTGTATCAGTAGCAGGTGTTCTCGTTCAAATCGATGATGACGATCGTGAGCATGTCATTTATTACATTAGTAAAAACCTCTAAGGGCCACCCTTGAAGTATAAAGATGAAGCAAAACTAGCCCTTGCAGTCATCCTCGCAGTCCAAAAACTGCGTCATTACATTCTGCTTCACACAACTAAAGTCGTAGCAGATTCCAACCCTATGCAATACTTGCTCAGTCATCAGAAAATTAATGGCAAATTTTCCCGATGGATCGTTATCCTTTAGGAGTACAATCTTGAGTTCTCAACACCTAAGGGCAAGAAAGCTCTCATCCTTGCCGAACTTGTCACGACCTTCCCCTCTGACACTACCAGTGCCCCCATCAATACCGACTTCCCCGATGAACATCTCTTTTACATCACTTCAGATGATCCTTGGTACAAAGACCTCCTCGTCTACCTCCGAACTCAAAATTTCGATAACCACCTTTCACGAGACAATCGTTGTCATATTCGCCACAAGGCCCCCCGCTAACTCCTCATCAGAGACATCTTATACCAGCGAGGGGTCGACACCATCCTTTGTCGATGCCTGACCATTGACGAGGCCGACAAAGACTTGAATGACTGCCATAGCGATGCATGTGGGGGCCATCTTTCAGGAATTTCCACTGCTCAAAATATTATTCAAGCAGGTTACTTTTGGCCTACATTTTTCCACGATTTCATTCATGTCATGAGACAATGCGAGAAATGTCAGCTTTATGCCAACAAAGCATGAGCACCACCTGCTCTCCTTAATCTAGTCATTACTGCCGACCCTTTTTGTAAATGGGGCATCGACTTCATGACTTGTAATCCTCCCTCCAACAATGGCCACAAATACATTGTTGTCGCAGTCGATTACTTCACAAAATGGGTGGAAGCTATGCCCACCTTCAACAATATCGTCGACACCGCAATGCGTTTTTTCTTTAACCACGTCATATTTCTCTTTGGAGTACCACTCCAATTAGTTTCTGATCATGGGAAACACTTCGAGAATGATATTTTCATCGAACTCTCATATTGGTTAGGATTCTCCCATGAGTTTGCCTCACCATATTACCCTCAGTCTAACAGACAGGTCAAAGAAGTTAACAAGGTCCTCAAGACCATGTTACAACGCATGGTTAACAAACATAAGACCAATTGGCATCATATGTTATTTTTCGCACTATGGGCTTACCGTACAACTGTGAAAATAGCCACTGGTTTCACACCATTTCATCTAGTCCATGGGGTTGAGGCCACTCTTCCCATCGAGTGCGAAATTCCCACCTTACGCACCACAATTGAGCTATTACCCGACACTTCTCCAATGGAGCAGCGCTTGCTGAACTTAGAGTCCCTGGATGAAGATCGTCGATCTTCATTATAGAACAATGAGGCAGCTAAAAAATGATCAAAGGCCACCTTTGATCGACATGTCAACCTTCACTCATTTCACGAAGGCGACCTCGTCCTTGCATATGATATCACTCACGATACCTTTGGTCATGGAAAATTCGAGTCACTATGGCATGGCCCATACATTATCCAACATTGTCTCACTAAAGGCACATACATCCTGGCCTCTCCTAAAGGCCTCTCTCTCAAAGAACCTGTCAACGGGTTATACTTAAAGAAATTTTATGCCTAAACATAGCAGTTCTACTTTAGGCTATTTCTTTTATAGTGTTTTTAATCTTTTTTTTTTTTTCCATCCCTCACTTCTAAACTATCATTTGTGATATTGATATATGCTTTCTCCACCGGCCTACCACATCAGTTACATCGATGGCACCAACTGTTGGACACAAAATCTCACTTTGGTAGCTTGGGCCCTCTATACCGCCTCACATGAAATTCTCCATTCGAGCGGCATATGTTTGGGTTCAGCCACCATCAACCAAGCCGAATACACTGTCGTCATTGACCTCCTCGTCGATGCCCAACATCATCGTATTCGTCACCTTAGCGTCTTGCTCGACTCTCAACTAGTCGTTCTCCACCTCAACAATGTGTACCATGTACGTGATCCTTGCCTCTTTTGCAAATTCCTACAGGTTAGACTTTTATCTTGACATTTTGATTCCATTACATTTACACATATTCCAAGATAATTGAATCAAATTATAGATAACTTAGCTAATATTGTGTTAGACTAGCAAATATCCCATCAAGATACCTCTACACATACATAAACATATCAACAACCTGTCATAGAATATATATATTAGACATCATCAACACATTAACAAAACACATGTAAACATCACATAGATCTCAAAAGGTATACTCATGTATATATAAGACTATTCACAGTGCCATCCAAATGTTTACATACAAAAATATAAGTATCCACAGGCCAGTGAAGCACCTTGGTACAAAATGGGCTCACCAGCCTATATACAAAAATACAAAAATACATAGAGAACCACTCAAGGTGCCTCTAGAGCACCACCTCTTGCCCCTCTCTTAGGTGGTGGTCCCCCACCCACTACTGGTCCCTCCTAATCGGGAGGTAACAGTCTGGTCATAGCAACACCTGCTACTGCTGCCCACCATACCACATCCCGCCACAATGGCAGAACCCCCACACACTGCTCCATGATGCCCTCATCCTGGATACACGACCTCATGCCCTCAAGCATGCCCTGTAGCACTGCCTCCAGGTGGCGGAAAATATCCCCAAAATCTACTCTGGCACCCACTGGAGGAGCATGTAATGGCCTGACAACTGGGTCATCAAACCGATGTCTCCTCACTGCTCTCTTAGGATCCACTGGTCTCACCTCGGCATCCTCACATCGACATCTCTCTCCCACCCACGACCCTCCCCGTGGTGGTCTCCTCGGCTCCTGGCGAGCCAACGCCCTCAAAAACTCAACCTCGCGCTCGCAAGGTGCCACATCTGCACATACAACCAAATAATAGATAGTATCAACATCTATATACCAAATACACATGTCATGTTATTTCAAAAACAAACAATATATCTCAAACTCATCCACATACCTCGATGATGAAAAACCTCCCCTGGAGGTAACACCATGTCCGGATCCTCCCGGAAGTCCACACCAGCATATGGGAACTTCAAAATCACCTGCGACATCTGCCACCACACCTGCACTTTCTCAGATGTAAAGAAGTGGCCGCCCTCGCCACCATCTTGGTGAAGAAAAATAGTCGACTACCACCTTAGTCGCGGCTCTCACACCCCAGGAGCACCCAATAAAATCCTAGGGCACAACATAGGCACCCTCTCCAAAAACCAGGCCACTAGGATGGACCCAAAGGCAAACTCTCATGTATCCATGGACCAACAACGGTCCAGCTTCCCTACCATCCTGGCATGCAGTGTAAGCCCCCAGGCAAAGTGCTCACCATCCAGTACCCTCTCTATCACACTCAGTTGATCGCCATTGATCTGCTGAGTTGCAAGGGACCCGTACACCCTCACTATCATCATTGTTATACAGTGATGCGCTAGAGCATCCACCGCCCCGATACTCATGACGGAGCCCGACATGAAGTTCTCCCTGGAACATAACCTCCAGCCCACTGTCACTAGTGCCACATCCTCGGGTAACACCGGCTCCGCCGGTAGGGGCGTTCCCCAAAACGGGAGCCCAGTCAAAAAATATATGTCCTCCACCGCAGTGAAGGCAATTTGCTCTCCCCGCACCATGAAACAATGCAGGTTCGGACTCCACATCCAAATAAGGAACTACATGAGATACTCATGCGCCCGTATCAACGGGAACTCAAAGAACTTCAGCAGCCCACAGGTCGCCAAAGTCACACGAACCCCCAGATCCTCAATCGCCACAACATCCCTCAGTTGAGACCAATCCTACTCTCGCCAACCGACTGACATCGTGCACAAAGATCACCTGCAACCACATAAAATAGTCCCAGGTCAGCCACATTGACCATAAAAAACCAATAAAAACATAATTTTTACACCCGTTAACCTTGCCTCCAAGGCGCGACTGTTTAACCCATATGCGCGCACCCATGCACGTTTGTTCACCCCACAGGCGCGCATGTATGCACGCTTATTCACTTCACAGGCATGCACTCAGGTGCACCTGTCCACCCCACAGGCACGCATGCGTGTGCACCTGCTCACCCTATAGGTGCGCCTTCATGCACCCCTGTCACGAACACAGGGGCGCATTAAAGTGTGTCTGTCCACTACATAGCCGCACACACATGCGCGGCTATGTCGCCAACAGATGTGCACATAATGAGCACTTTAGTCCCCCTTATGGGCACCACCATGCACGAGTATATGGTCGATAGGCGCGCACTTGTGCGCACATACTTCTAGATCGCTCACGCACGTGGGGGCCCACACCCATAAAACCCCCTGTATGGCCTTCTATACAGGCCCTGCCCAAAAATGGAAACCGTAATTCTATGCATGATGATCAAACTACTAACCTGAAGCTCGATGGTCCTCAATCGACTGCCTCATTCTCCTGAAATCTCCAAATCTCCTCTGAATACTTCTCATCTAGTCACTCTAGCAGCAAGTACAAATGAGGTAGCAATGTGGGCCCTATAGCTATATATAGGCCTTTTCCACCAAACATCCACTCACCATTCCGGGAGCTCCGGGTGTCCATTCTTCGATCCATCTTTAGCCATGGGATCAACATCCCATCATCTACATCACAACAGTCGCCAGGCCTCTTTTCATCCTGAGCCCCTGGGGCACCATTTTTTTCATACCATGACCAGGTATGCATGCTCATATTCAAAATTATCAAATAAATTCTTGTATGTTTGATTCTCTTCAGATATGGTTCACGTTAGGTATTTGGTTTTCATGTATGCAGGTACTTGGTCATCATACATCAATGCAACCCCTTCAGGTATATACTCAGCACTGGCATGTAGTCATTCCCTCTGCATCTCACTTGCATCTCCAGTCACATCCTTTGACATTTGCCTCTAGGATCCCCATCTCTGGCTCTGCAGTACCAACACCTCCATTTTCATCTTCGGTACTGTCATCTGGTAGCACTCTTACCCACATGATTTTTCCCATTCATATCCCCCTTTTGCACATTGACACTCATGTTGTTTTTCAACCCTTTAGAGATGGGAGTCCCGATCATATTACATTATGTTGCGAATCAGCCACATACTCCTTCTCCTCATTTTGCTATCTTTCCCACCAGACTCCCAGATTATCTCTTCAAGGTTCTTTTTTACTGCACCTCTGCAATATCATGAACCCTCCATTTCATCCACCATCAGTTTGCCACTCAACAAATTTCCCTTCATTTCACCTACCTCATACAGAATACCACCCATGGGSCCCCCACCCTCCACYAGTTCTCCAAGMAAATTGTGCCCTACCTGGGCCAACCATATTACATTGGGGCACCCATTTCTATATTTGTACACTCATCCCAAATTATTCTTTATTTTATTGTACAAACGCCTTTGTTTCTAACATTTACATTACCTTTTTGTCGTCACCCTTGGCAACCTTCTTTTTGGCAAACGCAACCCATGTCACCCTTGGTTGGGGCACTCCTTATCATCTACCCTCAACAACATCATCCATATCCTTCGAGTATCCCACAGGCCACTTACCTATGCCCTCTGAGTTTGTTCACTTTGTCTCGCCTCTGGCACAACTTATTCCCTGTCTTATTGTCCCCCTGACACTCGACCTCGTTGAATGGTTGTGACCACTTTTTACCTCACATATACCCCCAACCAAGGGAAGTATTGAGTCTTCCTACATCTTGACTTCATCCATGTACCTCTTCCAAATCCTTGACCTCACCTAGTATATTTCATGAATCCCTTTGCTTCTGGGAGTCATGTCCCCCTTTTGTCGACATCAACACAGTTTTTCAGAAGGGAGACAATATCTTGACTCTCATTACCTTACCAATGAGAGCTCTCGAATGGCACAGGGAGAACCCCAATTGCTCCTTGCTGTCGTTGACCCCCATAAAATTCGACGTCAACACTTTCTCATGTTATGGTGTGTCTTACTTTGTGACCATTGCAGTTATTTCTTATATTCACCGAAGACCTCTAAACTTGGCTGGGCTATCAATGACTATAGAATCCGTGATACTTCTTACAGATATCACTGCCTACTATTTAGAGTATGTTCCTCTGTAGAATTGTCTTCTTCCTTTATCATGACCGCCCCCGAGGGCGCTGCAGTTGTCTACATCAACACTTCATTCCTTTTTTGAGTTACATAACACGAGCATGGGGCATGCCTGCCTCATTTGTGTTATCACTGAAATTTCATCCACACATGGCAACAAGAACTCAGCATCGTCAAAACAGGAATGAATCTATTCATGGCACAGGATTAATTCCACAGCATGGCAAAAGGGTAAAAAACTATACAAAATGACCAAAAAATTGAAGGGCGCTTTACAGAACCTGGGTGCACGTGCATATGCATGTAACAACAATGTACAATGTGTGCATAAGCGCACGATGCGCGGCTGTTGGGAGAAAAACCTGCGCACCTGCTAAATGACGCATTTATTGAAATTGGTCAGCCTCCCAACGACTAATGGATCAGCTCCCAAGCCGATTTGACATCAAATATGAGCTAAATCCGCATGGTAGGCTGGTCAAAGACCTAATTGAGCCCTAAAGAGCCCCTCTTCACACCTCAAAAGGGTTACATAATCACCCAATGCCATGCTATAAAAATCCATGAAGAACCATCACTTTCTCAAGGAATTCTATGTATTGTTATGCTGCCAAGATTGTTAAGGACTCATTCTTTGACAAGAACACATAGGCATCATTTCACAAGAGCTATCCACCTCTCTCTTGAGTGGATAAGATTGGAGTTCTTTCACCCACATTTTCATATTTTCATTGTAAGGAGAGCAAGCTTGTGAGGGCCTCAAGAGCTTTCCATTGGAGAAAGAAGGGACCCAAGTCCCCTTTCTTCATTGTGCCTTTGGATTTCATCAATAGATCAGCTTATACATTGGTGATATTGGTCCATTTGTATTTATTTTTCATTTTTTCATATGCTCATAGTTTTAGTTTGTTTTAGTTTAATTCTTGTTTATAACTTTGTAGTTTCTCTTTCTAACCTTTCCTTTTATAGCTGTCATGCCTAGCAGAGCCCAACTGGGCATGTAAGCACCTTTTATTTGCTCACCTAGTGACAAATTGGGTGCAAATAGATTGGCGACCGTACTGGGGACAAGGTATCAATTCCTCCCTCATTTGGGTTCATTTTGCTTTCCTTTTGATTTCATTAACTTGCAGGTTCACAAACCGGCCTCTGTCGACCTGCTAACCAGTCAATTCACCAGAATATTGGGAGAAATTCATCCAGATTTTTATTCTCGGTTTTTTGTCATAGGTGCACGGTTATTCCACCCCACAGGCGCGCATCGTGTGCGCATGCGCTTGTGCAACATTTTCTCTCTGCATGCATGTGCTTTCTCTCTCAATTTCGACAGCGCCCGTGCACTCTGTGCGCCTGTGTATGCACTGTGTGGCACGCATTTGATCTAAATTTGACATTGTAAGCTCTTGGATGTGGGGAAAAATCATTTTCCTTCTCAAGAATGATGATATGCATGCTCTAAATACTGCACCACTTAGACCCCTCAACTTATAAAGGGGATAATCAAACAAACATAGGCACTTAGGTGG
>ML810539.1:191179-207229 GCA_009831015.1 Picea engelmannii | reverse complement strand
AGACTATCCCTCACTATTTTGACCACTTCGAGAATAAGTTTCTCGAAGGTGGGGTGTATGTAACACCACCTTTTGACTTAGACAGCCAGGACTAACTGAGGCCTATACACTTTATTTCCTAGTCACAGTAAAACTATTAAGTGATACACATAAACTTTAAACTTATGAACTGTAATGAATGATTAAATGTTGTTGATGATAATGCATGTAATGTGATCTATTATATGAATGTAAATTTTACAAATGTTTAAATTTTATTGATGATGATGTATATAATGCGACATATTGTGAGAAAGTGAAATTGTGAATGTCTAAATACTATTAGAATGATGTTGGATACGATGAAATCTATTTTGGGTAAATGATAATCTTGTGAATGGGTGACAAGTATGAATTATGGGATATTGTGAAAACTAATTCTAATGAGAAAGACTTGATGTAAATGTATCGGTACGGAGATACCAAATTGAAATGATGATAGTATGTCATTATATGATGATAATGCATAGAAATGCATGAGTTTGTGTTGCAGACTAATCTGCAGGTTATGGGCTATGCAATAGCCAAGTGATAATGATTATGAAAGTGGATATCAGGACCACTAATCGAGAAACATTATGGTATGAATAATGTATGTGAAATTTATATTGATTTGGATACATTTCTATGATATCTGGACTAGTGCATGATTTCGGTACTAACACTGCCCAAAACCGAATAAACGATGACAAAACCTCCAGCAACACGGTGCCCCTGTATGTTCCATTGTAGGGTGTTGACCCTAGTTTTGTTAGGAGGGGTGGAGGCATTTCCCACTGTGTATCCTCCATTATAGAGTGTTGACCCTAGTTCTATTAGGAGGGGTGGAGGCATTTCCCACCGTGTATCCTCCATTATAGGGTGTTGACCCTAGTTCCGTTAGGAGGGGTGGAGGCATTTCCCACCGTGTATCCTCCATTGTAGGGTGTTGACCCTAGTTATATTAGGAGGGGTGGAGGCATTTCCCACCGTTTATCCTCCGAAACCTGAAGTCATGGGAGGACGGTGCTAGCTCATGCTCCCCAAGACGTGTGATGATGACTGTCAGTTGCCTGCTAGGGAAGCTTGGTCGAGATAGCGACACTTCCACTTACGGGTTATATTTGGAGTTAGGTCAATATAGTTGACGCTCCAAGATATTCTAACAGAGGAAGGATAGGAATGGAGATGGAAGTAGGTTAGGGAGGAAGGATGAGTAGTAATAGTTGAGACTATTTGGAGATCTTCCTTGTGATGGAGTTTGATGTCGTCCCTTCAAAAAAAAAAGAGAAATGTGCATATATGAATATTCATTATTATATAACTAAACCACAGTAGCTTAAAATAAATTATTGAACCGGACAATTGTAATTAAACAATTTCTCACACAATTAATTGATTGTTGTCTTTTATAAAAGACTAGTCTTGCTGATTGGATTGAATGCATACATAAATTATTAAAGGATGACAGTTTGATTATTAGTACATGCACAAGATTTGCATGTACTAGATACACATGCATTTCTTGTACATATACACTAGTATGTATGATATTTCTTGACTTACTTACTGATAATGTCAGTTACTTGTTGTGAATGTGTGAACCATGCTCTCTTCCTTTGTACCATCAGATACCTTAACTTCAGGACGAAGTTTCTTGAAGGGTGGGTGTATGTAACAACCCTAATTAGATAAATGCTTAAATATTTCAAAGTAAAATTTATTAAAGAAAATAATTGTGGTTAACTAAGTAATAATTTAACTACAGATCACATTTAATGACCTGAGAAATAGATTTAAGAGATTAATGAAAAATGTTATAAAAATGGTTGCGTATGCAGAGGGGGAGCTATGAATACCGAGAAGATAAAACATTGAAGTGGGACGAAGGACGGAGGACGGAGGGTGGTTGGAGTAGTAACTGCATGAGTCGGCGACGGAGGAATAAGGGAAAGGGGAAAGGTTGACGGGAGGATCATTCGACGGAGGATGGATTCTCGAGGGCTGTTGGACTTGCTGTGAGCAGAGAGTTTCTGGATGTGGCTTTTGATCAGTTGAGGCACTGAGTTGCTGGAGGTTTTGGGCACGGAGGGCCAGGATATCCGTAGATATCCTGGAGCTAGGTAGATTTCCTAGTTGGCAGGGAGGACAGTAGTTTTGGGCAGTTATTTTCTTGTTTGTGGCAGGATTGATCTGTGTATCAGGAAGCAAGAAGGCAGCAGCAAGGCAAGGAGGCAAAAAAAATTAGCATCAGAACCAGGTACTTTGTTGAGTTATGTATTTATTTCATTCTATCATGAAACCAGTATTATTGATAAATCTAAGTTACTGAAGTTGATGTTATGAAAATCAACATTATGCTAGGAAGTTATTGTTTCAGTTTACGAAATAAAATTGTTTATGAAATTTTAATGATGTTTAGAAATATTAGGTTGTTACAGCGGATGTGAATTTTACGTCTCTATCTGAAATCACCATTTTAGGAATACCATGCAGTATAAAAATTTCTTTCATGAATATTTCAGCAATTTTTATAGCTTTAAAAGTAGACTTTACAGGAATTAAGTGTGCAAACTTATTGAGTTTATCGATTACAACCATGATAGAATCATTATGTTTTTGAGTTTTAGGCAAACCTGTTATAAAGTCCAGCGATATGGTCTCCCATTTCCATTCTGGTACTGGTAATGTCTATAATAGGCCGGTAGGATGTTGGTGCTTGACCTTAACCTGTTGACAATCTTAGCACCTAGCCAAGTATTATGTTGTTTCACCCTTCATATTAGGCCAGTAAAATAGTTTTCTAAGTGTTGTTATTGTTTTCTGGTAACCTGGATGGCCAGAATATGGTTTCTTATGTACTTCGTCCAAAACTGTTAATTTTAACTCTCCTGAATCTGGTATGTAAAGTCTATTTTTAAATCGTAATAGTCCCTTCTTGTCGATACTGAGATCTGGTTTATCTGATTTTGCGATACTCTTTTGTAATTCTCCCATCATCTTAGTGTAATTTTCGTCGTTAATACCTACCGTCCTTATTCTTTGTTCCAGATCACTTTCTGCCCTGTTGATATTTATCTCAAATAACCCATGGACTCTTCTTCTTAAAGCGTCTGCTACTTTATTTTCTTTTCCCTTGATATGTTTGACTTCGAAGTCGAATTCACTCAAGAAGTATAGCCATCTTGTTTGTCTTACATTAATATCTGGTTGACTGCACATATACTTCACCCTGCTATTATCTGTCAATAGTAGAAACTTCCTGCCAATTATGTAGTGTCTCCACATTTTTAAGGTGTGTATTACCATTGCCAATTCTAAGTCACGAGTGACATAATTTTCCTCATGTTCTTTTAATTTTCGAGACTCATAAAAAATCACGTGTCCTTCCTGAGTTAGGACACCACCTAGTCCTTCTTTACTTGCATCAACACATACCGTAAAGTCTTTATCTGGGTCTGCTACCTTCAAAATGGGTGCAGTTGTCAATAATTCCTTCATCTTGTTAAAACTATCTTGACACTTCTGCAACCAGTTAAACTTGGTCCCTTTCTTTTGTAATGACGTGATAGGGTAGGCCATCTTGGAAAACCCTTCAATAAATCTAGTGATTCCCATGAATGACTGGATATCTGCCACATCCTTTGGTACCAACCATTCCATAATGGATTTTATCTTTTCTGGGTCTACGACAATGTGTTCTGTTGAAATTACATGTCCTAGATATTGTATTTCCTTTTGATAAAAGTCACACTTGTCAAAATTGGTGTACAATTTGTGTTTCCTCAACATTTGCAAAACTATTCTTAAGTGTTCATCATTTTCTTCTTCCATTTTTAACTGACCAGAATATCGTCGATAAATACTACCACAAACTTGTCTAAGTATTGACTGAAAATACTATTCATCATGCACATAAATGTGGTTGGTGCATTAGTGAGCCTGAAAGGTATGACTATGAATTCGTAGTGTCCATATCTTGTCTAAAAAGCTATTTTTCTTATGTCCTCATCTTTTATCCTAACTTGATGATAACCATATTATAAATCCAACTTTGAAAAGATCTTGGCCCCACCTACTTGATCGAACAGATCATTTATCCTTGGTAAGGGGTATTTGTTCTTAATAGTCATTTTGTTCAGTTTTCTATAATCGATACATAGCCTTAGGGTACCGTCTTTCTTTTTCACAAAGAGGACTGGTGCCCCCCATGGTGAGACATTTGATCGGATATACTCTTTGTCCAACAATTCCTATAATTGTATTTTTAATTCTGTCAGTTTTGGTAGACTCATTCGGTATGGTGCCTTTGAGATAGGGGTTGAACCTGGTAGTAGGTCTATGGAGAAGTCTATTTTCCTTCTAGGAGGTAATTTCGGTATCTCATCCAAAAACATGTCTATTAAATCACGTAGGATAGCAAAGTCTTCTAACTTTGACTTAACTTCTTTTCCTAACAGATTCATTACTTGGATGGCCTAAACTTGACATCCCTTTATAATACATTTATTGAGTTGCATCACCAAAACTTATCTGACTGATACAAGTTTTGGTATTCCTTAGGTTGTTCTAACAGTTCCAAAATCATCTTTATAGAAAAGTATCTTTGTATAACAATCTAGTACTGCTTTGTATTGTTCCAACCAATCCATCCCGATAATCATATTGTAAGATCCTGGTGGTAGGATGTTCAGATTGGTCCTTATATTTTGACCATCTAAGCTGAACTCAAAATCAGAAATAAAGTCAACTACTTTCCTTTTAGTACCTGTTGCTAGTTGTACAACCCATGATTTTACATGCTTCAGTTTCTTAATTTTATTTGACTCTACTACATCAGGAGTAATATAACTTAACATAGCTCCAAGGTCAATTAAAACAGAAATTCGAGTGTCGTTGATTTTACCTTCGATTTCTACCACCGAGGACTGGTGGTCATCTTGTCAACCATCTATGGTTGCATTTATCTGATGCAGGCTTCTGCCCACATCTCCCATTGTCGAGGCTTCCTACAAATTATGAACAATAGTTATGTTTGTTGAAATTAAACGTGGATATTTCCTCCTTAGATGAGGCTCTCTACATTCCCAACACTTTAATGGCTCGCGGGAGCTGTCCCCAAACTTCTTCATTCCCAGGTTTACAGGTTTACGGCTGCTTTGCGTATTTAGATGATTAGAGTGAAAATCCTTCCTCAGAAAACTTTTTGCTGCATTCCGATAAGGAGCTGGCTAGTATCGCTTCTTCTTTTGGTTCATTCGATCTTGCTTCGTATCCTTCCAGGCTTTGGGAAATGCTACCCGTTGTTTATACTGGTCATAGCACATTCTTTGTTTCCTGAATACTTCACTCAAGTATTTGGGGTTTTCAAACTCAATTCTGTCCCTATAGGACTGTGGTAAACAGCTTAAGAATCGCTGGATTTTTACCTTATCCTCTCGGATGTACAGTATGGACCTTAGTAATTCCAGAAATTTATTTATAAGGTCCTTTATCATCATCTGTCCAAGTCCTAACTCATAAAATTCTTTCGTCTTCCTTTCATAATATATTTCAGAAAGGTATTGTTTCTTTATATACTTCTTAAAGTCATACCATTCCAACTGCTTCTCCTTTAGGCCCTTGGCCAGTTTCAGGTCTTGCCACCAAATGTTGGCCTTCCCTTTCAGATTGTAGATGGCCATTCTGACCTTCACATTCTTGGAATAGTTGTAGATCTAGAATTATTTTTTTATGTCCAACAACCATGCCTCAGCTTCTTCTCCTGTTCTGGACTCTCCATTCAAAGGTGGCTAGTTTAATCTTTTTAAATTCTCCTTCAAGGTGGTCTACTTGTTTTCTTTTTCTATTTGTTTTGTTTTGTCTTTTGGCTGAAGGTGTTCCTTCAGATGAACTATCTCCTTTTTCTGTTTCCAGTCCTGAGTTCTTGTAAGCTCTCTTGCTGACTTCTTCATTGTTATTATCGTCCTTTGGTCTTTTCTTGGTCACTATACTGTGCAGCAGGACTTCATTTATTTCTTGTTGTTCCTACTGATCTTTTTTCATTTTTTCATTATCGTCTTTGAAAACCTACAGTCCAACAATAATATTCCTCACTGTTTCCAACACCTTTGTGGGTGAGCTTCTGTCACTGTTTTGTCTTGGATCTCTGGGAGGTATTTTCTATAGATTTCCTTCCATCTTGATTTCTGCATCATCCTGAGCTGCCATGATTTACGCCAAACAGAAAGGGCTTTCTGTTTGTAACCATAAGGTTCATTAGCCTTACATAAATCAGAATGTATACAAAGAAGCTAATGTGGCCCTGTTAAGGCCTAGTGTTGTAACTTTTTCTCTGATACCATATGTAAGAAACCTCAAAACTGTCAAATAAATTTGTTTTTCTTACTTTATGCATTCACCTTTGAATGGGTTCATCATTAAGATAAAAAGGGGTCCTGTCTGACGTTGATTAAATTTTCTACCCAAATTCACCTTTGAAACATTGTTTCTATAGTCCTACAAACTATGTTTACTTTCATACCAATATAAAAATTATATATCCATTTATTTTCGCTTACCACTATGAAGGAAATTGGGACTTATATCCCTAAGCCCTATGTGTAACCTTCACCTCTTGATCAAAGGATTCATGTAAGAAGAATAAAGATAAAGGGCAGGTTATATCCCTCTGCGAAATATTTGAATTAATAAGGAAGTGGTTGGGGTAAGCACTCCCAGTTTAATATTCATGTAACGATTATTTGAAAACCAACAGTTTGTGCTAGTTGTTCATTGACTCCACCTGTTCCATATGAAATTCTGACTGAAAATTACCTTAATGAGTTTGGTGTTGGTTAGGGTTAAAACTTACCTTAAATGCACAGGCGCTTCTTTCATATGTAACCCATTAATTGAACTGGCAGGAACAAGTCATTCGAGAGTTAAACCCTGACCAGGCCATTAATGGACCCTGATGTGTGCGAGAGTTGAGGCCATCACCTCACCCTTCATCCACTGTGGATGTGCCAAGTTCCCTTCTTCACATGGCCGACCCTTCCTTCATACCAACAACATTTAATCTACACGGTAAGGTTCTTCTTTGGGTTATAGCAGTTCATTTCGGTAACGAGTAGATTCATAGAGGGTTTGGTTCTGCGACTCCAGATGTTGTCGAAGGAAACTGGGGAACATCCATGATGGAGGTGATATCTTTCATCTAGCCTCTTGGTAAGATTCGTGCTTTCACTGTAGCATTTGAGTATTATTAAATTACTTCCTCATTACTGAAACTCAACAGAGGCATCCTGGTTTTCCTCGCTACAGTTAGATAGCTCTTTGTGTTGCACTGCCACCTTACATTCTCTTGTCTCCTTGGGGATTCCGAGGGTTATTCATAAGCAGTGTGCTTCTATGCTTGTCATTCCCACTTGCGTTGTGTTGTATCATTGTTTGGGGAAGCCATACTGTAATGCATTTTAGTTTTTCCATGGTTAACAAACTAATAGATGGTCAGTTTTAACACTGATCTCTGTTGTATTTTGGTATTCTTTGTATAACGACTAAATGTCATTTCCTTAGCCTGGCTCTATCTACCCACCTCAATGAGTTCTTTCGACTGTACACTGTCCTGACTAAAAACCATAACCCCACTGAGGAGAATGGATAACCATTCATAACCTCCTTCTGTCGAACTCGAATTTAGCGATACCTCTTGGGTTAAAATTCCTATATCATTCCAGAGACAATGATTTGCAGGTTTTGAATGGTCTTGTCTTTGGTTTAACCATCGGGAGGAGGTTATGCATCTTACTCTGTGGTTTTAAATTAATTTTTTTTTCTTTTAAACCGGTTTCTGTATTTTTTTGAAAGCGCATTGATTGTAAACCCATCTCTATATACTGGATATTATAACTAATTATGGAGCCCTGTTTGATGTGAGGGTACCCATCATCTTGATCACGTTCGCTCCTCCCCTTTTGGTCTAACAGCGGTCACTATTCAGGATGGAAGCCTACCTATGGAAAATCGAAGATAAGTAAAATATTACACCCAATCATTATCTTGTATGTTCAATAAAAGAAATAATTTGAGTTCGGTGAGACCTATATTCCATAAGTAACTGAATGTTTCTCTTCTTTTGTAGGTCTAAGTGGAATAATGTGCTGGATCTAAATCGGGTTGTGCTCAGAAAGGTAATCTAGTATATATTAAGAGAACTCTTGAAAGATCTGGAAAATACCTGGTGGTGTTGGGTTACTACCCTAGCGTTCTTGGCATACGACTGATACCAAATCATTAGATGTACATAATTTTAAGCAAGGGTTGTAAATTTCTTTCTTTATTGAGGTTTGTTGTTAGTCTCTGCATAGTGATATTTCTAGACATAATCTAGGTTGGGAAACGCGGTAGAGGTAGAATATACAGTGAATCAATTTTAATGCAATCTTTACTTGTGTTAGTTGTTGATTAAATTGTTTTCATTTAGAGTTTGTCCTCTGGTTTTGGTTATACATATAGACTCCTGAAATTTTCGTGGTTATGCACATACTATATAATGTTTGCATTAACTTAAGTTTTCCCAGTGTAATCATTCTGCATTGTTTGAAGTCAAGGCTTCTATAGTTTTAATGTATGAACCATGATTGTGAGACTGCACTACCAAAAATAAATAAAAAATTCTAATACTCCTGAAAATTTGTTCTGGATTTCCTTAAGGTTTATGTGAATTTCTAATCCACCACAGATTTTTGACTATGGAAACGGTAGACTCCTCTTGGAATATAGAATGCATAAAATCTTATGATAGATGTCAATTCCCATGATTGTACTTTTGATTTTAGCGTTTGATAAGCAAAAAGGGGTTTTCTAGATTTCTTTAACTTTCAAAAATTTACCATTCTTTACACTTCTAGTATTTTATTTGCATGTTGTTGGTGCATACGATGTATCAGTGAAATTCATATAACACAAGAAGAATACGTATATCATATCAACCTTTTTGATGTAGATAGTTTACTTCTAGCTACGGTTTTCCAAATGTATATATATATATATATATATATATATATATATATATATATATATGAAATATAAATACACAGGTGATCCATAAGATTTGTGTTGTCCCGTATTTTTCTTCAATTCTTAACTATATTAGAAAGGAAGTCTCTGTTAAGGGGCACAATTGTTCTGAATTTTAACTCTAGCGATACATCTAAACGTTTCTTTTAGGTACAGATTTACTCAACTCAGATTGCTCAAAGTTAGATCTGTTTAATATCTCAGTCATATAAATAAACCTATATCTCTACAGATTGGTTCTCTTCAAGCATATTAATACACAGATCATCCTAACTAGCATTTCAACTTCAAATTTAATCATATTCTGTAGATGGATCTGCTCTCTTAAGTTCAAATCGTATACAGATAATTATTCCTAGTATTCTAGATTTCAGGAGGGACGACTCCGGAATTTAGACTGTGATTGTAAACTTGATACCACGAATAGATGTCATCCATGGAAAAATTATTTCAACTTAGTACAATTAGATGCATAATTTCAGTTACACACAAAACATCCAAGAACAAAGCAGGGAAAGGTTTACATATCTGAACTAGCTTGCAGGAAGACAAAGGGAACAACCATGTTCCTCCCAACCATAGAATAAGGCAGCCAAACACTTGCCCGATTCACCCCCTAGCCCGACCATGAATCCATGAGGGTGAATTTGGAAGACTCCTCCTCAAAAATGTCCTTCACTTTTCATCGATTCCTCTTGCCTCACACTCACCCCATAGTGTTCATAACAACAAGGAAAAAATCAATAGTCTTATTTCCCAGCATACTTGGCAGCGTCCTGTCTCCTCACATATGTTATTTATCAATTTGCCTAGGTCTTTTTCCCTCCCTTGGGAATTTTCACAGATTTCTAAATCCCTGATTTTTCAGGGGCTGCCAATGGTCAAATCACTTATTTTCTAATTGTAACAATCATCCTAGAGGTATCTCCAACATGTTCCCCACTCATGGAGTCATGGTCAGTTAAATTTAACATGGTTGTTCCATTTGTCCTCCTAAAATCAATATAAAATATTTTGTTTATTTATACAAGTGTCATAGACAAATAGTTAGTTGGGTCAAATTAGGTCTTTGCCCAACAGTCATAATAATTAATTACAATTATCAAATTCGAAATTTGGAATTGCCATAAATGGAAAAAAAAATCCAAATTCGAATTTACTAAAAATAGAATAAATTTCCAACAAATTTAAATTTCAAAAATACTTTATTTTGGGGGATGTCACATCCTCCCACTTTGATGGTTGATTCATCTCATACATTTTGATCATGTCTTCAATTATCCTTTTAGTCCTGTCTATATTTCCATCTCAATCTCGATGATATGTTATACTAAGATTTAAATTTGTTCCACATTTTTAATGTATTTACAATTGTTGCTAACTCTAGATCATGGGTATCATAATTTCTTCCATTCTCTTTTGGTTTTTTCGACTCACAACATACCACATGATCCTTTTGACGAAGAACTCCACCAATCCCTTCCTTGCATGAATCCATCCACACTACAAATTATTCATCTAGATTTGTAATATTCAATATTCACGCACTTGTTAAAATGTCTTTCACTTGTCGAAAGATTTCTTCACACTTGGAAGTCCATTCAAACTTCACTCCCTTATTTTGCAAATAAGTGATTAGACTTGCAATCTTTGAGAATCCTTTTATGAATATTTGGTAATAAATCAAAAGACCCATGAATGATCCAACCTGTATCATGTTTCTTAGTGGTGGCCATCCTCTAATGGCCTCTATATTTTCACAGTCTAATGTTATCGCTTCATTTAAAATTATATGCCCCAAGTAGTGAATATTCTTTTGATAAAATATGCACTTACTTATTTTAGAATAAAATTTGTGTTCTCTTAAAACTTCCAACACAATTCTTAAATATTTCTCATGATCCTCTTATAACTTAGAGAAGACAAGTATATCATCTAGGAAAACAATCACAAACGTGTTGAGGTACTCTTTAAACACTCCATTCATCAGGAACATAAAAAATGTTGGTTCATTTGATAGTCCAAATTGTACTACCGAGAATTCATAATTCCCTTATATTGTCCTAAATTTCATCTTGTTGATGTATTCTTCCTTTATCCTCACTTGATGATAACTTGATATCAATTCAATCTTGAAATATATTCTTGCACCTTTAAGATAATCAAATAACTCATCAATCCTTGGAAAATGATATTTGTTCTTTATGGTGACCTTATTCAATTGTCTAAAATCAATACACAACCTTAAGGTTCCATGTTTCCTCTTCACAAAGAGAAATGGGGTTCCCCAAGGTTATACACTTGGTTGTATATACCCCTTCTTTAACAATTCTTCAAGTTGAATTTGCAACTCCTTTAATTCCGGCATTCCTTTTTTGTATGGTGTCTTAGACATTGATGTAGCTCCTAACATCAAATCAATAGAAAAATCAATGTCTCTCTTTGGTGGAAATCTCAGGATTTCTATGAAAACATCTTCAAAATCCCTCAAAAATGGATGGTCTTCAATGCTTGACATTTTATCATTGGTTTCCTCTTCCATATGGGATGCAAAAATCATAAATCCTTTCATGAAAATCTTCTTCAACTACATAGCTAAAGTTTCTCTAACAACTAGAACTCCTGGAATGCTTTGAACCTTTCCTTGTCTCCCTTCTTCATCAAGACATGTGATTGTCTTTTTGTAACAGTCTAGGACATGATGGTGTTTTTCCAACCAATCCATGTCAATTAGAAAGATATATGAACCCAATGGTGTAATTTTCACATAAACCGTTATGTTGAGTCCATTCATCTCTATTGGACAATCTTTAACCAACTCATTGATTTGCCTCTTAGCTCATGTGCCTAATTGAGCCACCCGATATTTTGTATGCTTACTCCTTTGAAAATGAAATATTTCAACTATTTTAGAATTTATGTAACTATGGATAGATGCATAATAAATTAAAATTGTTAAGGGGTGGTTATCAATCTTACCTTCCACTTCAATCATAGGGATTGATACTCTTCTTTCTTGTTGTCCAATGATGCATAAATCCTTAGCATTATTCCTCTCATGTATTCTATTTTTTTAGCCTCTTGTATGTTGTGGAAAGTCCTCATTATTTATCATTTTCAAGGGAAGTTCCTATATAAGTGATTTCTCTCACATCCCAAACATTGTACACAAAACACCTTGGTCTTTTCCCAAATGAATTTGCAGTATTATGCCCATTTTGGTCTAACTGAGAATTATTGAGAATTATTCTTGAAAAATGGTGGCTTAAAACCTTTCTTCCTTGGATCTTTTTCCCCCTTTATCTTGTCATTCCAAGCATTTTGGAAAATTGGTATTCCTTTTTTCTACTCATAAATATTATTTTCTCTCATTGTTTTTTCCTCCAAAGTATTGGAGTTATCATATTGTATATTATCACTATAGAATGAGTGTATCTCTCTCATAAACCTTTGTATTTTGAATTTTTTATCCTTGATGAAGCTAAAATACTTCAACAATTCAAAGAATTGTTTCTCATATTCCTCCATTGTCATCGTTCCCAACTTGAGTTCAAATAACTCTTTCATATGTCTTTGATAATAATTCTTGGACAAATATTTCTCTTGGAAATATCCTTTGAACTTCCTCCATGGAATCATTTTATCATCAAGGTGCTTGGCTTGTTTATGTTCATCCTAACGCATGGATACCTTTCCTTTAAAGTGGTAAGTTTCAATTCTAGATTCTACCTTTGAGGGGTAATCATGCAGCTAGAAATATTTCTTCATTTCCAACACCTAGGCCTCGACCTCTTCTAATTTCCAGTGCTCACCATTCAAAGTTGGTGGATTGATTTTCATGAGTTCACCTTGCAAGATGCATGACTCAAGCCTTCACCTTTGCCTTTGGATAGGAGACACACTTGGGCTGCTCCGTAGACCTAAATTTTCATGATTTCTTATAATTGATCGCTTTCCAGAATGATGGTGCATGCTCGTGCTTCTTGAATTCTTATCATTCCCATGATAATCACTTTTTCTTTGAGATCTAGATGTTGACACTTGTCTAGCAATAGATGCTTGCTTGGTGCTATATTTTTTGTTAACATACTTATGAAACATGTTTAGTATCTAAACTATCTCTTCCCAATCCTTCATAATCATTTCATTTTCATCTCTATAGCTATACACTTCCTTGTGTAGGCTTCTCATGGTTACAGGCTCATGCATGTCTCTTCTTCCATTTGACTTTGTCTCATCATTTACCATGTTGACATGTAGACCTTTTATATATTTCTCATGGATGTAAGATCTATAAGCATCATCGATAACTCCAATACTCATACAAGAACCAAATTTTCTTTCTTGTACCTCTAATTCTGCAAGAAATGTGCATGTAATAATTATTGTTATAACATGCATAGCATAAAACATTTTATCAATTAGAGTACAATATCTTGTTTATCCCAATTCATGAAGGAAATAATGCACCAAATCAAAATCCGATTCCTTATATTCATTCTTCTTTGGAACAAATTTCCAACGACTATAATCATGATTATTTTTTAGTTCTGAGTGAAAAGTTACAACATCCACATGCTGCAATTTCTATTCATTTACTGTACTATAGAAATATCTTTATTGATTTCAAAGAAATTTTATTACCCAATTTAAAATTATGTATTGGAATTTGTATTCTAGTCCTCAATACCTTTCCAATGACAATTTTATTGCTCAAATCTAAGCTATGCAAGGAAATTTATGGTCAAGAGAAGTTTAGGGTGTTTTACCCAATTTATCCTTATATGCTACATGTGACTTCCCTTTTTGCCTGCACATTTTTACATATTTGGATCGTAAATATGTCTCCATAGTTGWAATCTATGGATCACAATCTTTCCATATACTAGTCATGTTCCCAAAACAAACTTTTGAGTAAGGAKTTATACATTATAGAAGTAAGTTTGTGCGAAAATTTTACCTTTACTGTTTTGGCTGTAAATGTTTCATACGAGCTCTATCTTTTGAGCAATTTAGCTCATTGGATAGCTCTCTCCGAGTTATTTTATTTGATCTATACATTCATAGTGTACCTTGGTACACTTTATTCTCATGGGATTTTTATTGGATACAAAAATAGTTTATGGCCTCAAAATCGCCCTACAAGTTAATGACCTTCAAAATATTAAAATTTTCAAAATTTTCATATAAAATTGATTGTTTTATTATTATATCAGCCATTTAAATATGATTTGTTGATCTAAAATTGGAATAAAACTCAATCGTTGATCCACTAAACCTTCCATGGGCCTAGGCATGAACTTCCTCTATTGATCATCAGCTTGAATAAATCTGTATTGTTAATCTAAGCTCCAAATATTGAAAACTACCGACCTAACCATCGGTCATCCACCCATTATCTTGGAAACAGATTCTTAAAACCTTGTTAAAATGGTTGACTTGACCATTAGCCGTCAAACTTATATGATCCCCATTAGCGAATAAAACTCCTCACCATTTTTGTCGACCCCACCATCGGTCATTGGCCTTTTCTTGGCTCATATGAAAATTGTTGATGTGGCCTGACACGTGGATGATGATGTGGCATGGCATGTCATCATGAGATGTGAACTTGGATGATGTGGCACAAAACATGGATGTTAATGTGGCATGACATGTGGATGTTGACTTGGCATGACACATCATCACCCTTTTTCCTTCATCATCCATCGAGCATTTCTCTTGGAAAACTCGAACACCTCATTGAGTTGATCAACGCCCGACCATTGACCCATTACCAATAAATGACATATCTTCCTCGTTTCAAGACACTTCACCAAATGAGTCGATGCCCAACCATCGACACATTGGCCATCAACGATTTGCATTGGTGATTGAAAAT
Organism: Picea engelmannii; assembly: GCA_009831015.1. Taxonomy (NCBI): domain Eukaryota; kingdom Viridiplantae; phylum Streptophyta; class Pinopsida; order Pinales; family Pinaceae; genus Picea; species Picea engelmannii. The sequence continues at coordinate 192,267 of ML810539.1, read as the reverse complement.
ACTTCATTGGATTCGTTCGATGCCTGACCATCGGCAAATCGACCATGATCATTTTCCTTTGGTTGAACCAAGTCTTCACCAATGTGGCCAACCCAACCATTCGTCATCGACTATTTATCCTAACAAACTTCAACACTTAGAAAATTTCAATGAAAACCTAGCTGAATCTCGGTCGTTGATCTCCCATTCAAGATTATCATGGCCTAACTTCTTCCCAATGCGACATACCACTATTAAAAATTTAATTTTGACCCTTTGCAAGTCAAATTTTTCTCCGCAAATTCCAGCTTTAGTTCATTAAATTTACTAAACAAATATGAGTCACTCAAACTCAAATTTACTCACAATTTTGGAATTTCACTCTAATTTTCTTTGCTTTCCCCCAATTTGTCACAGACAAATATGTAACAATGAGTTTTTCTCAAATTCACACTATTTCTTAGCTCATAGAAGCCTTTCATTGGAACCAGATGCTCTGATACCATAATGTAACATCATTGAGCCAAACTAAGAACATTACAGTGCGAAATATATTTAAATTTTTAAATTTTTTCTAGCTAATTAAATTCTTGTAGCTTTCTACTATGAATTAAATACATAAATAACTAATTTTATTACCATTTATTTAATGAATTTAAAACAAACTAAAATAGAAATTAAATGAAACTAACAAATCATTTCAATAGCATATAAATCATTCTCAATTAAAGAGTTAAAATGGAGCAAATAAACTCATAATACAACATAGCAACAAGATAAAACACTTATCTTAAAAAATAGATGTGCAACTAGATGATTGGCATAGAAGTTTCACCCAAGCACAAACTTATTGTTTCAAATATCAACATCCATTCACCCCTAAGTTGAGGCTAATAATCCACAAAAGAGGGTGGTATCTCACTTTCCACTAACAACTCGTAAAACTCATAACTTAATGGTATCTTCCTACAACTATCCCAATTTTCGACCTTTTCTCTTTCTCTTGACCTTCCTAACCAACTGAATGTACCCCTTCACTAATTTCAATCCCTTGGGTTCCCCATTCATTTATGAGGGTCTCTCTAGCATAGGTAGCTAGTAATATCTCA
>ML810539.1:125508-157458 GCA_009831015.1 Picea engelmannii | reverse complement strand
AAACAGGGGGAGATGAGTGGAGGTATCCCTCCGAGAGCTTGTGTATCTGTCCCGAGTTTATCATGAGGTTTCCTGCTTCCTTGATTAGTTGATGCGCTGTCTTTCGTCCTCTTCTTTTGTTTTCACGGAGGACTTTCTTGGGGAAAAAATTCAGATCCATGGCAATGCCTAGACGAGCTGTGGATCCTGCGGAGGAGTTGATGAAGACCTTGTGTACCTTGCGGAGTTGATCTTCCGGGAGGGACTCCAGGTTTTTCTGCTTGAGTGCCTCCTCCAACTGTTCCAGATCTATGCCTGCCAAATCACGCTCATCCAACTGCATCGGTGTTTCGTCGTCGCCTTGACCTTTTTCCTCCAAGTGGGCTTCAGCATTATTCAGGGGGGGGGTAGTCTGCTTACCTTGGTCTTGCGGTTGTTGGGGAGTTTTGTGCGGATCCTGCACGTCCTCCTCTTCAGGTAGCTGCTCTAGGATCTCGTAGGAATTTCGGGTAGTTACATTCTGCTTCGGATCTGGAGTCGGATTTTTTGGTGGATTTCTCCTTTTCGAAGTGACTGTGACGAAGCCATCCTTCTGCATTGTATCATTCACTTTTGTGGCTTGTTTGATTATGGGGCAATCCCTGTAGAGGTGGCCATTCTCGTGGCATCTTCGGCATCTGAACGGTATATGCTCGTAGTCGAGAGTTTGTTGCCAATCCTCATCTTGGTATTCAAGGGTTACAGTACCTGGGAGAGCTTTGGATATATTCATATACACGCAGATACGGGCATAAGAGGTGTATTTTCGCTGCTTTTTTGCTTCTGACGTCTTTACATACTGCCCTATGGTATTGCTTATCCCCATTAAGATTTCTTCCAGCCAGAACTCTTGTGGCAGTGTGTATAGACGTATCCAGACCGGAGCCATGGTGAAATCTTCCTTATCCGGGCTGAACCTTTCGGTCCAGAAGCGGAGAAATAACCCTGTCGAGTTGAAGAAATACGGGCCATTCTCGAAGATTTTGTCTTTGTCGTCCAGGTTGTAGAAGATGACTGTGAAGAAACCCTTGGAGCTGAGTTGGAGCTCATAATCCCCTTTGGGGTTCCACCAATGCTTTATCCATTTGATAAGGTCCTTTTCTGCCGGCCAGAGCCCTAAAAACTTACCAATCAGAGCGTGCTCCCTCGTGAATTGTGTGTGCTCACCCACCCTTGTTGAGCTAATGAGGTATCTTGGAGGCTTCTCCATTTGCGGGATGCACCTACCAGGTTCCCAGGTTTGGGGTTTTTTCGGCTGAGAAGTCCCGGCGTCTGTCTCCATGTCTGCCTTGAGTCCCTGCTCCCGAGCGAGGATCTGCTCTCGGATTTGCGGTGGTGGCTCGAAGGTGGGGCGCAGTACCCTGGTTCCTGAACTTTCGTTTGTCGCGACATTGCGATATGAGGGGGGTTTCCCCCCCCCCCCCCCCTCTGCACCCATACTCCCGTCGCAGTGGATGCCGAAGGTGGAAGACGGATTCGGGTAAGTGTTCTTGCTGGTGCTGCCTGGGTGGTGTTCGGCCGCCGGAATCGTGCAGATCTAGGGTTTCTGTAGACCTTCCTCAGCGCTCATCCTCCTTCATTTTATTAATATTATATAGTCAAATTTATTTTGTTTTTTATTTTATTTTTAAAAATTTAGAAATGAAAAAATTTATAGATTTTTTTGTTTTTTTTTATTTCTTATATGGACATTTTTTTTTCTCATTTATTTCATATGTGAGGGTTGAATAGGGACTCACCTAAATGTGGGAGATGATCATTCATCCAAAAATCATTTTGATTTAAGTGCATTTAATCATAAATTTTTTAATAATAGTGAGATTTATTTATTTTTTCATTTACAAAACCTCAATAAATATTTTTTTTTAAGTAAAAAGGTGAATCCTGTTATATTAAAAAAAAGAAATACACCATGACATACAGGTGCCAGTTCTGAGTTGTTCCGCCTATGCAGGAAATCAGGACAGCTGGCCTGTCCAAAATAGCATGCAAAATCAAACAGCTTGTTTCGCCACCTTGCCCAGAGGAAACCAGGGTGCATGTCCATTCCCATCAGCAGTTTAGTAAGGCCTATGTTAATGATAACGAGGCTAATAATTGAAAGAGCTACAGCTCTAATAAACATCAAAAGAAAAGGAGTTGGAGACCATGCTAAATAGAAGAACCTATTCACCGAAGTCCTTGCAGTCATCCTTCGCCTTGCCGGTGCTGACAGGAATGACATAGAGCTGAACGCAGGTGGGGCATTGTCGTCGTGGTGTGGCACTGGAGTAAGTTGTGTATAGCATGTCCAATCGCTGGCTAACACGGGCAGCCCTGAAAATTTGATCATCCTCCAAACTGCGGACCTCAAAGATCAGGTTCAGGTGCTCCGAGTGTAGGAGTGGTGGTGGGGGCGGTGACTTTCGTTTGGCATCCGTCTTCTGGTTACCCTGCGTCTTCCTCTGCGGATGCGAGTCGGTGTTGCTTTCCGGCAGCTCCTCCTCTACCAGGCAAGTGGCGAACTCTTCATTAGGAGTGTCGTTGGGACCATGTGTCTCTCTCGAACTGGGCGGTGGTGCTGCTACTTCAATGCACGTCGGGGGGTTCCAATTATCTGGAACTGTAAACATTAGACTCTCAGAGAAGTACGGGAGGAGCTCCATGGTCGAAATTTCCTCGACGTAAGTTCTGGGGGGCGAGTTTGTTGCTATGGTATCCCTGTGTCGCTTCCTCTTAGCCAGAACCAGAGCCCGTTCGAATCGCTTTTGTCTTTTCCTCCTGGAGTCAGCCGCGTACCATCCTGCTCCTCTGCGTGGTCTCCCCCTCGCTCGCGGCATAGTGAGAATGAGGACCAATGCCAGGATGTCTCCTGTGCTTCTATTCCTGCTCTGCTCTGTGAGCTTTGAATACATTCTATGAGTTCTGGTGAGGTGGATAATAGCATAAACGATGGTTGCAGCCATTAAAGTCGAGAGCTTAATGCTATGGCTAGCCGGCCTGATCTTGCGTGTGAGAGACCCCATCGATGGACGGAGGTCGATGAAGGTGAGAGCCCTCATAACTGGCGATGGTGTGAGGGCGGTTGGCCACCATAAATGGTCTCTCCCTGTGCACCTCCACGTGCCCCTTCCTTTCCGCGTGGCACTCCATCCCGAGAAAACCTCAATAAATATTATGTCTTATAAATTATTCATTAAAAACTCCATCAATTTTTTCATTTAAACTTTAATAACTTTTAAAATACCGAGTATTAAATCTCAATCACTTAATCAAACTAATATTACTTATAAATTCAAGTTTATTTCTTTAATAATAGATATTTTATCCCTTAAAATAAAGTTCATGATATGTGAAATCTTCTTTTAAAACGAATTACATATTTTTTTTTAGAAAATTTGTAAAAAAATCAATTTCATATTATTATTAATTTTAAAGAAATAAAACTATATATTTAAAAAATTAGCTAATTTATTTTGATATGGTCCTTTTTGCAGGGTTTCATTTTGTTCACGAATTTCATGTCACATTAATTTATAAAGGGGTTATTTAATTATGAAAAATAATCTCAATGTATTATAGGTATTGGGGGACATAGGGTTTCAAAGAGTTTATAGGTATTGGAAGTATAAAAATGAGTATTTAGTTAAAATAAGGATTTTATATATATATATATATATATATATATATATATATATATATATATATATATATATATATCATAATTCATTTATTTCTTTTTTTTCCTTTACTACTAAATTGAGAAAATAATTATCCCTAAGAAAACACCTATTGACAATGGGCATATTTAATGATCTTTTAAAAATAAATTTCAATTGTATTGTTATCAATTGAAGATGCTAGTATATCTTTAGTCGTCCTTCCAAATCAATGAACAAGATTTCATGTTCATAACTTTCCAACATTTTTAAAAGCTTCAGTTAACCTGAAATTAGTTTGTGACCATCTAATTACCATGTTCAAATGATTAATAAACTTAATTGAAATTACAAATTTATCCCACTATTACCTTTTTATCATTTTACAGTATTAGATTTACATTTGTGCCATAATTAAAATTGTTTCATATTCATTTTTTCATATTCTTCATAAACCTTTCTATTGCACTAGAATTAGATTTACATTTGTACCATAATTACAATTACAATCGTTTCATATTCTTCATAAACCTTTATATTACACTCGAGGAGAAAATAGAGATGAGTGGGTTTTGCAGAGTATATGGGATAACGTGGATATAAGTAATTTAGATAACATTAGATCAGCCCAACACTATGAATGGCAACCTGACATTATGAATGCAGGTGTGGACGATCTCAGAACTGCCATGGTCGAAAATATTCATGTTGTTATGTTGCGAACTATAATGGATTGGAGCCGCCAAGACGGACGCGTTGGCAGTCTGCAAATTGCATGGAGTGGCAGTTTCGCTGATTCTCGTAGCATGTTGCAACGCATGGACAATAATGAGCCTTCTATACAACTCAGACATGAAACTTTTGAACTCCATTGTCACTTGAGAGATGAATATATTGCCCGCCATCGGGATGATCCTATATCCATTGTTCTCTTAGCTGAAGTGGCTCTAGAAGGTATGCCTACGGTTATCATTTCGGAGGAGCAGATCGGCACAGGTGAGGAAAATTTTGTCCGTTATGCAGACATGAGTTTTAATAGCTTTGTATTTGACTTCGAAAATATCTCCAAATCCAATGAGTCTTTTCCAATTAAAGGGTATGATTAACACATCCACATCAGACGTGGATGGTTAACGCAGATAGGAATGGCCTATCGAAATAACGATCAGTTAACCATTTTTTTAATTTTTACCATACAGTAATTGTTTTAATATGGAAATGGATGGTGAACGCCCATCGAATTCACGATCAGTTTACCATTTTTTTTATTTAATTTTTACAAAAATTGTTTTAATATGGAAAATGTAATAAATGCATAAACTTAAATAACAATATGTTTTAATATGAAAAATCAAACAAATGCATAAATATCAAAGTTCATTAAGTTAAGTTTTATTGTAATTAGGTTTTATTAGACTCTAAGTTATAGGAATGTAGTTATAGGAATGTCAACGAGGTTGGTGTGAACATACACCACTAAGACAAAAAAAAGAGTTCAACAAAATAGTTTATAAATGAGTGAATGGTAGATTTTTATTGGTTTCTTAAAATGATCAAAATGAAAAATAAAGGGAGTCACTTTTGATGATGATCTTTTTGAAGGATCATCCACCACATCAACAAATACACAAATTGCATTGAATATGATTATGACATGGAGGAGTAATAACACTAACACTCACTACTCATGAGCTATAAGATTATTTCATCTAGGGTTTTATCTTATTATTATAATTTATTGTGTGTTCAATGTTTTTCATTTAATCATCATGTTACATATTTTGTATCATGTAAATTTTCTACTTTTAACAAAATATAAATCTTTATATTTATTTTATATTTGTATATATAATTTAAAAAAAAAATTATATATATATAAGTGTTCTTATGTTTTGTTTATGTCAATCTAAATAAAAAAAAATTACAAATAATTTCAATAGACAACTATCTCTTTGCTTAGAGCAAAGAGAATATGAAAAATATTGTTTTCTAAAGTGCCAAAACAAAATTACATTCAATAGTGACAAATACATTCAAAGTTGCTAATTGAAACCTAAAACGTACAACGTGGCTATTTCATGGTATCGATCTCTCTGCACTGAACTATGCAGCTCACATTCATCTGCCCTGCTAATAGAAGCAACACAATCGATAAGATGAACTCGAAGCACCAAAATCCATAAACGAAATTGTTGTGAGTTAGGATATATATGTGTAAAATGATTCATCATTTTATTTGGTTATATTTAATGATTTTTTAATTATAAATTTTAATAGTATGGTTATTAGTGGCTAACTCGCTGCTGAGAAAGATGAAAGGTAGCGGCTGAGAACGCGTGGAGAATGTGTGCCTCCAATATAAAACGTTTGTGGTAATTCGTCTGTGGTAATATGAAACGTTTGGGTGCATTAGGTTGATAAATGGAACGTGGCAATTACATATCTTTACAGTAATTTTTTAATGTGATTAGGTAAATGTTAAAAAGTAAACATGTTAACGGATGTCTTGATAAATGCAAGAAAGTTATGAACAATAAATCTGATCCATTGATTTTGGAGGATGACTAAGAATATGCCAGCATCTTCATTGCATAGCCATCAAATTAAGGTTTAAGGTTAAATAAGGTTAAAAGATCATTAATTATGCCCATTGTCAATAGGTATACACCTTTTGGCATAATTAAGTAAAGATGTTAGCATATTTTTTGTCTTTCCAAATCAATGAATAAAATCTTATATTTATATCTTCCATTACCATATTTATTTTTTAATATTTACTTAATATGATTAAAAAACTATTATATAACCATCTAATGGTTAAACTTCATTCCATTAACCCTACTATAATTACATTAACCCTACCATGTCACCCCAGCTACATAACATAATTAAAAGTTGTTTCATATTCATATTCTTCCTTAATATTCATGAAGAGTCGTTTCATATTCATATTCTTCCTTAGTATTCATGAAATCGTGGCGATTTTAAGACTTCATTCCATTAATGAATTAATGTAATTTGTCTTTTTGCAGTGTGTTTGTATTCAATAAATTGTGTCTATTAATGAGTTTTGTTTTCTGTATTTTCACAAAAGTATAAAATTCATTAATATTATAAATTAGTTTTGTAAAATATTATATTAATAAAATTTATTAATAAAATAAGTTTAATAATTTTAAAGAATTTAGGATTAGAGTTTTTAATAATATAGTATTAATAAAGTTAAAGTTATTAAAGTTAGAATTAATACATGAATTAATACATTAATTATTGATAAAATTAGGATTGTTATTATTAATATTAAATTATTATAATAAAAAATGATAATAGTAGTTATTAATAATATTTTATTTATTGCTTTGAACATAACCAATAATCATTAATAATAATATTAATAAAGTTTTATTAATACATGAAAATTATTATTCATAATACATTCATAATTAATCATTAATAATAATATTAATAAAGTTTTATTAATACATGCAAATTATTATTCATAATACATTCATAATTAGTAATTAGTAATAATAATTATATAATTATTTATTATTAATATACCTAATTAGTATATATAATGCATAATTTAAGTATGTAACATATCTATTTTTTATACACTAATTATTAATCAATATTAATAATTAAAGATGTCACCAATAATGTATTAATAATATATTGAAGTAAATGGTTATTAAAATTAGGGTTAGGATTATTAAGGACAAGATTAGGGTTAGGGTTATTCTTATTAAAATCAAGGATATGGTTATTTGTATTAAGGTTTATTTTATAATAAAAATAAAATCATTTGAAATCAATTTAAATAATAATAATAATAAATGGAAACGTGAATGTAGAGAAAACAGAAAGTGATTTTGATTACAAATTGATTGTAGTCTACTTTTATTTTTTATTTTTGAGAGATTATATATATATGAAAAATATTTGAAAATAAATGGAATATTTTCAACATTTCATATTTTTATAAAAAAAATCTCTTTGATAATGAAGACTTTTTCTTTATTGATAATAAATGTTCTTTTCTTTATTTGATGTGAGCATAACCTCTAAATAGTATAAGAAAGTTAATGTTGTTTGTATTCTTGTTAAAGCTATTTTATATGAATTTTTTGCAACCAATATTATATATTTAAATTTTTATAAATTTTTAAATATCAAATTTTATTATATTAAAAATATATATAATAAAATTGAAATTTGGTACATAAATTTCATTTAGGATAAGTAAATTACTACATACATTTAGTTAAATATTAAAAAAAATTAACATAATTTCAAATTAAATATATCTATAACATATATATTACTACATACATTTTTAAATATATCTATAACATATATATTATTACATACATTTTTATACAATTGGATGTTGAAAATGTTGATATAATTTATTAAATTTCAAATTTTATTATATTAAAAGAAAATATAATTAACTTGAAATTTGTTGCATAAAATTCACTTAAGATAAGTCCATTACTACTTATATTTAATTAGATGTTGAAAATGTTTGACATAATTTCAAATTAAATATATCTATAACATATATATTACTACATACATTTTGATAATTAGATGTTGAAAATGTTCATATTATTTTATTAGTCAATCATCTTGCCCATTAGACTTATCATTAATATCCAAAATTTATTACACTGTGACGAACATGTCCTTATGTTGGAATGTAATGCACATATCCTGACGTCACAATGTGACAAACTTTTTCAAATGTCACAATGTGCCAAACATAACCTTTTGTCGCATTGTGATGTGCATAACCCATTGTTACTATGGCATTGCGACGAACATTGCAACATTTGTTTATGTTCATTACATTACAACATTACTATCCACATTGCCATGCACAAAATCCTTGCACAATATAACACACTCGATTAAAACAAAGTTATGCTTGTAGTACACGATTGATTGAAACAAAACTAAGTTGGTGGTAGCTAGTACAATACTGAGACCTTAAACTAAGTCGGTTGTAGCTAGTAGCATACCAATACCTTAAAGAATGGATGGGGAAGCAAATTAAAAAAAAAAAACTCTTAGATAATTAATTTGAATCATTAAAAATGGTGAGAAATAAAGTAATGTTTTCAATACCAAGGCCATTTAAGTTATATTAATGTTTCATTTTTACTTTTAATTGAAAAAGATGACCTAAAGATCTACAAAAAAACAATGTGCATTGCATTGTATCAACAAATTCACATTACCATGGAGAATAAATGGAATTTGAGGGCGATATACACCTCAAAATCTTTGCACATTCCAATATTTTGGATTCAAACAAAATTATGTGTTAATCCTCATTTTGTATGAAGATTGTATATGTGATTTTTGTTACAAGATTCAAAGATTTGCAAGTTGGTATGATGATTCTATCATTCAATAGATTGAAACGTTTGTAGAATGTGTTTCAATAGTGCATCATATTTTTTATGGAGATGGTAATTTCCCTTGATTGGATGGTGCCCTAGAGGATACTCATTTTCTCCTTGATTAATTGTCATGTCTTGATTTTCTCTTCATGGTCACACATGCTTTGGTGGATGATGATGAGATGATACATAATATGTTACTCCATTGGAAGAGTGACCTAGTAGTAGACATGCTTATGATGATACTTTTTATATTTAACACCTATAGCAATTTGTGATGACATGGAATATCACTCCTAGTGGAGAGATTCTTTTGTACACATATTTGTATGTAATCATATCCCTCACAATGTATATTTGATCTCTTTTGAATTAGTTGGAGTCTTACGATGTGAGCACCCTTGATTATGTCATTTGGTTTGTCACTTGGAGTGGTAGACTATGGTTTCATGCAATATCGATTTCATTTGAGCTTGTGATGGAGCATCCCAGAATTGAGTGGATGACTTGGAATGATTTATCTTGATGGAGGTATACTACTTAGGTTCCCCTTCTTTTTTGGTGAATTTTAGCACTTGGATAGACCCGTCAAGGGGTTTACAATCAATTTTGGTGGAGTAATGTCACATTGTTGACTTCGTGATACATATTTAGAGGTCGACCACTGCACATTAGTTTTTAAGGAGCCCTCTTCCTTGGGAATTGTGACATTACATTGGGAGCTTTGACACTATCTTGGAAATTGCGACATTGCATTGGGTGGTGTGACACTATATTCAGAATTGTGATGAGTGTCTACCATGCGCATATCCACCTTTGAGGAGATTATTGATGGGGCAACCATGTACCTTGGCACATATGTATATTATTGTTTATTGCTAAAGAGTGGATGTACCCTTTTCCAAGGTGTTTGTTAACATCTTGCATATCGATTGAGGAGTTAGTTGGTGGTTTCACGCCTTAAATTATGGTTCTAACTATTTTCAAAAGAGTTGATTGTTGTTACAACTTGGAAACCACACTTGTAACTATTACATGTTATTTTAGGAAGGGCATGTCACTTGGTCCACACATGCTATGTTGGATATTGCATATTTTGACAACTTATATTTAAGAGTAGTTATATTTTGTCAAAATGTCCACATTTCAACTAAATAGGTTCCATTAGATGTACAATGAACACACGATTTCCTAAATGTAGTCATAATATAAATTCCAATAAAATTCGACGCAATGTTGGTCTTTTCAAAATCTACTACTAAAAAATTCTTGTCACGTTTTGAACAAGCATTTAAGGATTTCCCCGTCGTTATTTCTTGAGAGATTTCGTTATTTTGGGAGATTGTTATTTTTATATGCCCATGATGGGGAGACCTTTATCTCTTGAGGCAACATGGAACACATTGTTATGAACTATTAATAGGATTTTTCACCTTGGACGACTTTGTGGCGGCTGTAGTATAACTAGCACAGCCGTGAGTACTCACGGCTGGTGAACGCCGAAAGGCTTACGGCTGGTAAACCGCGTCACCCGCTGCTGGCGAACCGTTTGAATATAATACGCCTGGTTCTTATTTATATATATATATAAATGCAGTCATTAGAGTTCCGCTCGATAACAAGAGTTGAGATCTCTGAATCGCTGGTTCTCGTTTTAATAGGTCGATTACTGAGATTGTCCAGTAAACCCTCGGCGTAAATCCAAAGGAATTGGAATCAACACCGAACGTGGTCCTGTTGGAATATGGAATACGGGTGGAGATGAAAGCGACGGGGGAGGGAAAACGGTGGAGGAAGTGGAGAGTAAAGGATAAGTTGCTGGAGAAATGGAAATTAATAAACCTTATTAATCACTCAGACGTGGCAATCAGTTAGCAACTATAGTAAATTTTAAATATGATTAAGTAAAAGTAAAAAAATAAACATGTAAACGGATGTCTTTATAATAGTGAGGAAGTTAGTGGTTGAAATCACAACCATTGATTTATTGAGACGACTAAGAATATTCCATCAATATTTAATCTTGTCCATACAAAACTGATTAAGCACTAAAAACCTATTAAATCTGCCCATTGTCAATAGGTATACGCCTTTCGGCGTAACTAACTCTTTTATTTTATTATTGTTGACTCGTATTATAGATTTGTTTACATGATAACATTATTGTATTGCTTTTATAGAATATTTTATTGATTATTAAAGAAAAAACATAACTCCATAGATCACTTGGCGAAGTGTTGCTTCTTTTATAACGTATTATCTCGTTTCGGTCACTAATAGGGCCAAGGATATAAGTGCATAAAGCCCCTCCCCCACCAGATGAGTCAATTTCAAGTGCATAACTCCAAAGATCATTTGGCGAAGTGTTGCTTCTTTATAACGTAAAAAACTATCCCATTTCGGTCACTAATAGGCCCAGGGAGATAAGTGCATAAAGCCGGACAGCGAGAGAGATAATAATAAGTAAGCCATAACTCCATATAAATAGAGGAAGTGTGACTTTCACATAGGTAAATTGCAATTAAGTGTTTCTTTCACTTACTCTTTATATCATTTCAGTAAGCGGTTGGCAGCATCTGTTCTTGCACGGAGCAGCTTCGTATACGAGAATATGCCCGCCCTTGCCGCCACGCCACCACCCCTCTTCCACCTGCCCCAGCTGTCGTGGCTGACCGTGGGAAAATGGAAGTAAGCAAATTATTGTTTAGAATTTTTTGAAAATGTTAGTTTATTATATTCGTTGGAAACATTAGTGGATCCAAAAAAATAATTATAATTTTATTGTTGAAAAAGAGTTTAGTTGAACCCTAAGGGTTTACTCTCTCACATTTTTGTATGGTTGGATTGGGGGAGAATTCCCTTGAAGCTCAGCTGAATATATGTTGGATGTATTTGAAGAATAAGCTAATTTTTTAATGGATATGAAAGTCTTCTAAATATTTATTTTATTTAAGGTCGATGAAATATTCTTGTGTAATGGTTATAAATGGATTAATATCATTCATTAGGGTAAAATCATGAAGATGGGTGTCTATTTTTCTTGTTTTATAAGAAAAAAAACTATATTTTCACAAGTTCTTCAACTTTCAGTATACAAAAGTATTTTTTTTATTTAGAATTTCACTTTACAGTTAAAAACAAACATGTGAAGAATTTTGAAACAAACATGTGAAGAATTTTGTTAGCTTTATACTCACAGTATGTTCCTTAAAAATGAAAGGAATGATAATGAGTTATGTTTTCCCCCAACAATATATCTATTATTAAAAAAAAAATTGACAAACTAAATATACTACAACAATCTATAATTTTGAATCTAACTGATGATTGTTATAATTTCTAGAATTTTGACTTTTTATATATATATATATATATATATATATATATATTTTCTTGTGTTCTATTTATGTCGATCTAAATAAAATAAAAAATACAAATAATTTCAATAGACAACTATCTCTTTGCTTAGAGCAAAGAGAATTTGAAAAATATTGTTTTATAATGTGCCAAAATTACATTCAATAGTGACAAATACATTCAATGTTGCTAATTGAAACCTAAAACGTACAACGTGGGCTATTTCATGGTCTCGATCTTGTTGTCTCCACCGTCTATGCACTGAACTATGCAGCTCAGGGTCACATTCATTCAATGTTGCTAATTGAAACCTAAAAGGTACAACGTGGGCTATTTCATGGTCTCGATCTCTATGCACTGAACTATGCAGCGGTCACATTCATCTGCCCTGTTAATAGAAGCAACACAATCGATAAGATGAACTCGAAGCACCAAAATTCATAAATGAAATTGTTGTGAGTTAGGATATATATGTGTAAAGTGATTCATCATTTTATTGAGTTATATTTAATGATTTTTTAATTATAAATTTTAATAGCATGGTTATTAAGTAAAGATGTTAGCATATTTTTTATCTTTCCAATTCAATGAATGAGATTTTATATTTATAACTTTCTTTACCATATTTACTTTTTAATATTTACTTAATATGATTAAAAAATTATTATATAACCATCTAATTGTTGAACTTCATTCCATTAACCTTACCATGTCACCCCAGCTACATAATTAAAAGTTCTTTCATATTTATATTCTTCCTTAATATTCATGAAGAGTCGTTTCATATTCATATTCTTCCTTAGTATTCATGAAATTGTGGTGATTTTAAGACTTCATTCCATTAATGAATTTATGTAGTTTGTCTTTTTGCAATGTGTTTGTATTCAAGTCTATTAATGAATTTTGTTTTGTGTTATTTCACAAAAGTATAAAGTTCATTAATATTATAAATTAGTTTTGTAAAATAATATATTAATAAAGATTATTAATAAAATATAATAAAATAATTTTAATAATTTTAAAGAATTTAGTATTAGAATTTTTAATAATAAATTATTAATAAAGTTAGGGTTATTAAAGTTAAAATTAATGCATATATTAATACATTAATTATTGATAAAATTAAGAATGCTATTATTAATATTAAATTATTATAATAAAAAGTGATAATAATAACTAGTAATAATATTGTATTTATTGCTTTGAACATAACCAATAATCATTAATAATAATATTAATAAAGTTTTATTAATACATAAAAATTATTATTCATAATACATTTATAATTATTAATTAATAATAATAATTATATAATTATTTATTATTAATATATTTAATTAATATGTATAATAGGTCATTTAAGTATGAAACATATCTATCTTTTGTACACTATTTATTAATCAATATTAATAATTAAAGATGTCACCAATAATGTATTAATAATATATTGAAGTAAATGGTTATTAGGATTAGGGTTAGGATTATTAAGAGAAAGATTAGGATTAAGGTTATTCTTATTAAAATCAAGGGTATGGTTATTTGTATTAAGATTTATTTTATAATAAAAATAAAATCATTTGAAATCAATTTAAATAATAATAATAATAAATGGAAACGTGAATGTAGAGAAAATAGAAAGTGATTTTGATTACAAATTGATTGTAGTCTACTTTTATTTTTTATTTTTGAGAGATTATATATATGAAAAATATTTGAAAATAAATGGAATATTTTCAACATTTCATATTTTTATAAAAAAAATCTCTTTGATAATGAAGATTTTTTCTTTATTGATAACGAATGCTCTTTTATTTATTTGATGTGAGCATAACCTCTAAATAGTACAAGAAAGTTAATGTTGTTTGTATTCTTGTTAAAGCTATTTTATATGAATTTTATGCAACCAATATTATATATTTAAATCTGTTTTTTATAAATTTCTAAATATCAAATTTTATTATATTAAAAGAAAATATAATAAAATTGAAATTTGGTGCATAAATTTCATTTAGGATAAGTCAATTACTACATACACTTAAATATTAAAAAAATTTAATATAATTTCAAATTAAATATATCTATAACATATATATTACTACATACATTTTTAAATATATCTATAACATGTATATTATTACACACATTTTTATACAATTGGATGTTAAAAATGTTTATACAATTTATTAAATTTCAAATTTTATTATATTAAAAGAAAATATAATTAACTTGAAATTGGTTGCATAAAATTCACTTAAGATAAGTCAATTACTACATACATTTAATTAGATGTTGAAAATGTTCATATAATTTTATCAGTCAATCATCTTGCCCATTAAACTTAGCATTAATATCCAAAATTTATTACACTATGACGAACATGTCCTTATGTTGCAATGTCACGCACATATCATGATGTCACAATGTGACAAACTTTTTCAAATGTCACAATGTGCCAAACATAACCTTTTGTCGCATTGTGTTGTGCATAACCCAATGTTACTATGGCATTGCGACGAACATTGCAACATTTGTTTATGTTCATTGCATTACAACATTACTATCCACATTGCCATGCACAAAATCCTTGCACACTATAACACACTTTATTCAAGCAAAGCTATGCTTGTAGTACACAGTTGATTGAAACAAAACTCAGTTGGTGGTAGCTAGTACAATACCGATACCTTAAACTAAGTTGGTTGTAGCTAGTAGCATACCAATACCTTAAAGAATGGATGGGGAAGCAAATTAAAAAAAAAAACTCTTAGATAATTAATTTGAATCATTAAAAATGGTGAGAAATAAAGTAGTGTTCTCAATACCAAGGCCATTTAAGTTATATTAATGTTTCATTTTTATTTTTAATTGAAAAAGATGACCTACAGAGCTAAAATACAATGTGCATATCATTCTATCGACAAATTCACATTACCATGGAGAATAAATGGAATCTGAGGGCGATATAAACCTCGAAATCTTTGCACATTCCAATATATTGGATTCAAACAAAATTATGTGTTATTCCTCATTTTGTATGAATATTGTATATGTGATTTTTGTCACATGATTCAAAGATTTGCAAGTTGGTATGATGATTCTAGCATTCAATAGGTTGAAACTTTTGTAGAATGTGTTTCAATAGTGCATCATATTCTTTATGGAGATGGTAATTTCCCTTGATTGGATGGTGCCTTGGTAGAGGACACTCATTTTCTCCTTGATTAATTGTCATGTCTTGATTTTCTCTTCATGGTCACACATGCTTTGGTTGATGATGATGAGATGATACATAATATGTTACTCCATTGGGAGAGTGACCTAGTAGTAGACATGCTTATGATGATACTGTTTTTATATTTGACACCTATAGCACTTTGTGATGACATGGAATATCACTCCTTGTGGAGAGATTCTTTTGTACACATATTTGTATGTAATCATATCCCTCATAATGTATATTTGATCTCTTTTGAATTAGTTGGAGGCTTATGATGTGAGCACCTTTCATTGTGTCATTTGGTTTGTCACTTGGAGTGGTAGACTATGGTTTCATGCTACATCGATTTCATTTGAGCTTGTGATGGAGCATCCCAGAATTGAGTGGATGACTTGGAATGATTTATCCTGATGGAGGTATACTACTTAGGTTCCCCTTCTTTTTTGGTGAATTTTTGCACTTGGATAGACCCGTGAAAGGATTTACAATCAATTTTGGTGGAGTAATATCACATTGTTGACTTAGTGATACATATTTAGAGGTCGACCACTGCACATTAGTTTTTAAGGAGCCCTCTTCCTTGGGAATTGTGACATTACATTGGGAGCTTTGACACTATCTTGGAAATTGCGACATTGCATTGGGTGGTGTGACACTATATTCAGAATTGTGATGAGTGTCTACCATGCGCATATCCACCTTTGAGGAGATTATTGATGGGGCAACCATGTACCTTGGCACATATGTATATTATTGTTTATTGCTAAAGAGTGGATGTACCCTTTTCCAAGGTGTTTGTTAACATCTTGCATATCGATTGAGGAGTTAGTTGGTGGTTTCACGCCTTAAATTATGGTTCTAACTATTTTCAAAAGAGTTGATTGTTGTTACAACTTGGAAACCACACTTGTAACTATTACATGTTATTTTAGGAAGGGCATGTCACTTGGTCCACACATGCTATGTTGGATATTGCATATTTTGACAACTTATATTTAAGAGTAGTTATATTTTGTCAAAATGTCCACATTTCAACTAAATAGGTTCCATTAGATGTACAATGAACACACGATTTCCTAAATGTAGTCATAATATAAATTCCAATAAAATTCGACGCAATGTTGGTCTTTTCAAAATCTACTACTAAAAAATTCTTGTCACGTTTTGAACAAGCATTTAAGGATTTCCCCGTCGTTATTTCTTGAGAGATTTCGTTATTTTGGGAGATTGTTATTTTTATATGCCCATGATGGGGAGACCTTTATCTCTTGAGGCAACATTTTTTTTAAGTAAAAAATGGTGTTACCTACTATATTATATTAACAAAAGTACAGAGAGGTACAGCAGTGCCGCTGCCACCAAATGTGCTACCATTTTACAGCAAACCAGCACAATTTGGGGCACATAAGTAGCTTCTAGGAAAAAAAAACAAAATATTGTTTCTCCATCTTTCCTACCCGAAGGAAACCAGGAAAGATGGCAATATATCGTCTTGACTCTGAACAGGAAGATTACAAACCAGACTAATAAAGACAAGATCAAATACCTAGTGACATGTTGTCCTCATCCTCCTTCCACACTGTTCTGGCCTGAATGACAAATGGTTGGGTGCATGTTGGGCATTTTCGATTCGTTGGGGCCTTGGAGTAAGCATCCATAAGGATATCCAAATGTTGTCCCATTAGGAGGGCTATGTGCTCCTGGTCTGCCATTTGTCCTCGGAGTTCAAACACTAGATCTAGGTGTGCCACGTGGAGGAATGGTGGATGGACATTGGAGAGTGCATGCATTCCTTTTGTGTCTTCCTCACCTAGGTTACCCTTCTCTGCTTCTGCATTGGCGTTGTCTTCATCCACGGTTGTGATGGTTGTATGGTGCATTATTATCGCGTTGGTCCTCTGCGACACCACATCCATGTAAGGCACCTCCTCGACATAACATGTTGGGAGATCCTCACAGAGAATCCCCCTTGTTTTGTCTCTTGCTTGAGGCTCCAGGGCAGTCCGAGTGTCTTCCTTGTATGGTATTTCCTCTATGTAGTAGGTCGGGAAATCCTCTCTAGGCTCTCCCCTCAAGCTACTTCTAGTGTGAGTTTCAGGGGCAGTTAGAGGATTGTCTTCATGCTTAATGCTTGTGGGCTGCCAATTATCCAGTGTTGGTGGGGTCCGAGTGCGCTTCTCCATCGCAGATTCAATTGTAGGAGCATGGAGTGTGAAACGAGCTACCCTCGCTCTTTGACGAAGAATGGAGTTGGCCAGTGAGACTACTCTTTCCATATCTTATCTCCTCTGGCGATGTGCAGCGTGGGTGTGCCAAGCCGACCCGCGACGAGGCTTTCCTCACTCCCTAGGCATCGTGGAGGAGAAGTAAGTATCAAACTCACCAGGCTCAGAAAAATCGACAGGACGCAAAGAAAGACACACCAGAGCTCATAGTCGGTGGGGAATTGTAGAGCAAGAATGAGCCGACTATGACCAGACCTCTTTGCTTTCACATTCTTGTGGGACATTTGCACCTGGCGTCGCTTTAACTCTGCCATACTTAATGCTTACAGTGTCGAACCTTTCACAGGAGGGAGAAGTTGCTCACCTAGAGGTCGCCTGTAATGGCCTGCTCCCATCGTTAATGCTGAATAGATGGGGAGCGGCCTACCGCATTTAAGCCTGGGCTGGGCTCTATGCCGGAAGGCCATATTTCACATTGTGTCACCCCATCAGGGGTTGAGGCATCCCTACTAGCAAGGTATCTGCATCACCTCGAGAGTTATGTATCATCAGAGAGATTGGCTTGCCAGTGTATGAGTTTGACTTCGTCTCAACTCCTGCATTCGCCAGGCAATCCGCTACTTTGCTTTCTTCTCTTTTCACATGAGAAGGGACAATGGTGAGGTTGGGGTGGATGAGAGCTCCAAAGTCTTCCAAAAGTCCTGAAAGCCTCCAACTGGGAGAGATTTGAAGTGGATGTTCTCCATGAAGGATTTTGGTGATGAGTTGGATGATAATCTGAGAATCTCCCTCTACCATGACCTTTTGGTGTTGATTGTTAGTTGCAACCTAGAGACCTCGAATAAGGCTTAGAAGCTCAACAACATTGTTTGTGTTCTCACCCAGAAAACTGGCCACCAAATGTATGATCTCACCAACATGGTTCCAGAGGACTGAGCCGAATCCTGTTGATCCTGGGTTTCCCCTAGAGGCACCATCAAATTTTATCTTCATTAAACCTAGTGGAGGGGGGTTCCATCTTGTAGGGCTATTGGAATGGATACCTTTTGCCTTCACGGGAGTGCAAACATGAATGTGCATATTCCATCTTTTAAGAATATTATTTTTCTCGGGAATGCATTAAATATCTTCAGGGTTCCAAGGTTTGTTGTTGATCGTTTCTCGAATTAACTCCTCAACTCATTCCCACGTGGTAGAAAGAAGGGAAGTTTTCGAATGAAAGATTCGTTTGTTCCGTTCTTTCCAGATTTCCCATAAGGTGAACCCAGGGAGCAGCTGCCAGATGCATTCGAGAATTGGGTTATGGAAGTAGATCATATCCCAATTCGCAATTGTTTCACTGATACTGCTCCTGTTTTTGTTGGTGCGTTTCATAGCTTGGTATCCCCAATCCCAGATCTGCTAACTGTAGTGGCAGTTGTTGAAAAGATGTTCCATGGTTTCCTCTCTCTGGTGACAAAGGGTACACCTGGAGGGGCCTATAAAGCCTCTTTTTAAGAGATTATCCCACGTGAGGATACGATTTTGAGCTGTGAGCTAAAAGAAAAATTGAGACTTTGGGCCATAGGATGCCTTTCCATATTTTTCTCCAGATGATTTCTGGGGTCTGATTTTGGTAGTTTCCCTGCAGGTAGTAGGCTTCATTAACCGAAAAAATACATGTGGTACAGTGTCCCCATCTACGGATGTTTGGTCCCTCTTTGATTGGTATTTTCCAGTGGGCAGCTCATTCTTGCCAGGGTTGGAGATCTGTTTCTTCCATGAGCTGTAATTTTGTTCTCTCTGCTTTCCATTATCGCCAGGGCTGGTTCCTGTGAGTCGAATTCCAAAGATCTCTAACTTTCTGAAAAATATTCAGATGGAGCTTCTCTTTGAGAGGATTGAGATCTTCCAAATCGTTGAGTGGGGTAGTTGTTTCCATGAGTCTTGCCAAAATAGTGTGCTTTCTCCATTCCTTACTTCTCAGAAGGCATGCCTATGAATGAGAGGGCGATTTTTCCAAGCCGTGTTGCAGACGTTGGATCCTTGGATATGGTCGTTGAACCTAATTAACTGGTGTGCTTGTGTATTCGGGGCATACTTTTGTTTCCAAATTTGTGCCGAAAGTTCTGTCAGATGTTGTAACTATCTCCACCACATTTTGGCCCCCATGACTTGGTTGAGCTTTCCCGGATCACGAAGTCCCAGTCCTCCAAAATTTTTGGGTTTGCAAAGTTTATCCCAGCCAACCAGTGCCCATTTTTTATTAGCTTGGTGGTCGTGCCACAGGAAATTTCTTTAGAGGCTCCTGATTTCTCGAATTACCGAGATAGGCACTGCCATAGCAGTGAAGAGGTAGGTGGGCAGTGCCTACAGGACTGACTTGAGGAGCACCAGTCTAGTAGCAATATTAAGAGGTCTAAAGGTCCAATTACTTAACGTGTGGCAGATGGAAAGGAGCAAGCTATCCCAAGAAATGGAATGCGTAGACTCCCCTGTTAGGGGAATTCCAAGGTAAATGGAAGGAAGGGAGCTCTTAGAAATTCCTAAAAGTCTGGCGAGATGGTTCTGTACTGTAACTGGCGTATTGAAAAAGTAAAGCTTGGATTTGTCTAGGTTTAAGAGCATGCCTGCAGCTTCCGTGAAATCACAGAGAATGGATTTTAGCTTGGTGGCTTCACGGGTTGTAGGGGTGTTCATTAGTAGAGTGTCGTCGAAAAACTGACTATGCGAAGGTGTTGAATGGATGTTATGAAGGGGTAGTCCTTTGAAGGAGCCTTCCAGAATTGCCACCTTGATGTAGCGCCCTATCCCTTCTGCCATGAGCACAAAGAGGAAGGGTGAGAGAGGGTCACCCTGTCTTATTCCTCTGGTAGACAAGAAGGGTTGGGAGGGTATCCCATTGACCAAGATGGAGAAAAAGGTTGAAAAGGTGAGCTTGAGAATCCAATTGACCCATAGTTTATCAAAACGAAAGGACTCCATCATGGAGCACAAGTATTGCCAACTTACTCTATCAAAAGATTTTGAGAGATCGAGTTTAATAAGAATACCTGGTATCTTGGTTGTTTTCAAAGAGTGGATCACCTCATTAGCTACAATAACTTTGTCCATGATTTGCCTCCCTTCCACATAGCCAGCTTGCTCTTTGGAGATAACAAAAGGTAGGATTGGCTTAAGACGAGTGGCAATGACTTTTGTGATTATTTTGTAGATGACATTGCAGAGGGATATTGGTCTGAAATGTCTGGGATTCGTAACACGCTCCTCCTTGGGGATAAGAGTAAGAAAAGTTTCATTAAGTGTAGAGAGTACTTGGCTAGACGTTCTATATTCTTCGACAGCCATTCAGACCTCTTCCTTAATTAGATCTCAGTAGTGATGGAAGAAGTCTGTGATGAAGCCATCCGGTCCCGGTGCTTTTCCTGGGGGCATTTCCTTTACAGCTAGGTCCACTTCAGCTTGAGTAATGGGGCATAGGAGCGCTTCATTTTTCTCAGGGGTGACCAGCGAGGGTATGTGATTCGTTATTTTATGGATTTCTTCCTCCCTGATCTCGATGGTTTCCGTGAGAAGGTCTTTGTAATAAGTTTTGAGTTCCTCGGATATTTGGTCATGTTCTCTTATAGGGATGCCTTGATCTCCTCCAGTTGATGTATCTGTGGTGCACCATTACTCTATGGAAGAATTTTTTGTTTCTCTCACCCTCTCTGACCCATTGAACTCTGGATTTCGAACGCCAAAGGATTTCTTCTTTCTTTCTCCATTCCTCCATTTATGCTTGGAGTTGCTCTTCTTCTTTCACTAGATATAGGGTTCTGCTTTTTGAGATGAAGGTTCTTTGCAGGTCTTCAAGCCTGTGTTCAATTTCTTTTTGTCATTGGAAAATGTTTCCAAAGGTGGATTTGTTCCATCTCTTCAGTTGTTGCTTGAAATTTTTTAGGCGTTGCTGGAATTTATACATGTGAGTACTGTGTTCCACTTCAGCCTGGATCCACTAGGTATGTGCCATCTGGTGAAAGTCTGGGTGAGAAAGCCAAAAAAATTCAAAGCGGAAGGGTTTAGGTCTAGGAATAATGCCAGGATCTAGACAAAAGACAATAGGCCAATGATCTGACCCTGATTTTGGCATTATGTTGGCTTCCATTGCCGGGTCTCCCTCGAGAAGGGTTTTTGCTACTAGGAAGCGGTCTAATCTACAAGCTACGTGTTGGTGGCCTGATCGTCGATTGGACCAAGTGAAAATTCCATTTCGAGTTTCCATATCCACCATATTTAACTGATCTATGAGGGTTTTGAACTTACCATTGTCCTGCTCCAGCCTTTTGGTTCCTCTAGTTTTCTCTTCCAGCGTCAATATCATGTTGAAGTCGCCGCCCATGATCTAGTTGGGCGTATTCAACAGGGTTTTGACATGTTGTAGTTTTTGTATGAAGCTTTCCTTTTCTTATGCGCTCTACGATCCACAGACGTTTGTGATGGATCCTTCCTTTGTAGATCCTGTTACTGTGAAATAAGTCATAAGAGTGCTTGTCGTGGAGAAGGGTTATTGTGGAGTGATAGTATGAGGGTTACAGAGAATGTCTAACCCTCCGGAGGCTCCCACTGAGTCTTGATGGAAGAATTCACATCCTCTCCAACTTCTTCGGAATATGTTTTCAGCTTCCAGTCCTGCACATTTAGTTTCTTGTAGGAGTAGAACATCTGGGTTTTTAGCTTTCATGCAATCTCGGAGGATCCTTTGCTTGGACCTACCATTGAGCCCTCTAATGTTCCAAGTGATTGTCTTCATCATGAGGAAGGTAGGGGGGGGTGTAGGTATCCCTCCGATAACCTATGAATCTGTTCTGAGTTTATCAGCAGGTTTCTTGCTTCTTTTATAAGCTGGTGGGCTGTTTTGCATCCCCTCCATTTTTTTTCCTTAGTTTCCCTCTTAGATTTTGTGCCTGGGTCGGTGGTTATGCCCAGTCTTACCATAGATCCTACTGTGGAGTTTGTGAAAACTTTATGGACTTTACGCAGTTGGTCCACAGAGATGTGTTGCAGGTCTTTTTGGTTTAGAGCTTCCTCCATCTTTTCCAGGTCTATGTCCACCAGATCTGTTTCATCCATCTGCATCATGGTGTCTCCGTCTATACCTGTTTGAGTTGCTTGGATTGTTCCTTTGGTTTGAGTCGGATTGGGTTCCTCTGGGCATTTTCCCTTCGCCTGGGTTTTTTCTTGATGAGGGTTTTGTATTTCCTCCTCTTCTGGCAACTAATTCAGAATGTCATAGGAATTTTTGGTTGGGACTTTTGGGGCCATGCTCTGGTTCTGTTTCCTTGGTGGATTTTTCCGCCTACCTTTGACATTGGTGAAGCCGTCTTTTCTCTTACTGTCACCCACCTTGGTTCTTGGAGCGTTCAGAGGGCATTCTCTGAAGAGGTGGTCGTGCTCGTGGCACTTCCTGTAGCAAAAGGGCATGTGTTCATAATCAATTTTTTGATTCCAGTCATCGTCTTGATATTCTAGAGTGATTGATCCTGGAAGGGCCTTTGAGATGTCCATATAGATACAGATGTGGGCATATGAGGTGTATTTCCTCATCTTTGTAGCCTCCGATGCCTTTACATAGCGCCCCACTATGTTACCGATACCCATGAGTATTTCTTCCAGCCAGAATTCCTGGGGTAGTGAGTACAGACGTATCCATATTGGTGCCCTTGTAAATTCCTCCTTCTCTGGGCTGAATCTGTCTGTCCAAAAGCGCAGAAAAAATCTTGCTGAGTTATAGAAGTACGGTCCATTATCAAAGATTTTGTCCTTGTCTTCAAGGTTGTACAGGATTATTGTGAAGAAGCCCTTGGAGCTGAGTTGAACTTCATAGTCTCCTTTGGGGTTCCACTAGTCCTTGATCCAGCGTGTGAGTCCGCGTTCAGTTCGCCATAGGCCTAACAATTTGTCGATTAGGGCATGATCCATCATAAAATGAGTATTCTCACCTACACGTGTTGATTTGATGTGATAATGAGGGGGTTTGTCCATTTGCGGTATACACTTTCCTGGTTCCCATCCTCGAGAAGCTTTTGGATGAGACATACTCGGTTCTACGTCCATTTCCTTCCTGAGCCCCTGTTCCTGGGTGAAAATAAAATCTCCCAAATGCGGCAGTGGCTCGAATGCAGGTCTTTTGGCACGGGTTCCATTCCTATCGTTGGTAGTGACATCGTTGTACGAGGGGTGTTTCCCCCCCTCTTCCGAACTCATCCAGGCTGCTCAGTTGTCTCGTGAAGCCTTCACCCACAAAGATTAGTCCGTTGTCCTGGAATGATGGTGTCAGTGCATGTAGCAATCGCGTCTGAGGCATTGCAGAGCCCTAGGGTTTCCATCCCATCTCTTGAGGCAACATGGAACACATTGTTATGAACTATTAATAGGATTTTTCACCTTGGAGGACTTTGTGGAAGTTGTAGCATAACCAACTCCTTTATTTTATTATTGTTGACTCATATTATAGATTTGTTTACATGATAACATTATTGTATTGTTTTTATAGAATATTTTATTGATTATTCTTAGAGAAGAAAGTGGACATAAACAAATTATTGTTGCTTTTAGTAATGAATTTTTTGAAAATGTTAGTTTATTATATTCCTTGGAAACATTAGTGGATCCAAAAAAATAATTATAATTTTATTGTTGAAAAAGAGTTAAGATGAACCCTAAGGGTTTACTCTCTCACATTTTTGTATGGTTGGATTGGGGGAGAATTCCCTTGAAGCTCAGTTGAATATATGTTGGATGTATTTGAAGAATAAGTTGATCTTAATGGATATGAAAGTCTTCTAAATATTTATTTTATCTCAGGTCAATGAAATATTCTTGTGTAATGGTTATAAATGGATTAATATCATTCATTAGGGTAAAATCATGAAGATGGGTGTCTATTTTGCTTGTTTTATAAGAAAAAAACCTATATTTTCACAAGTTCTTCAACTTTTGGTATACAAAAGTATTTTTTTTATTTAGAATTTCACTTTACAGTTAAAAACAAACCTATGAAGAATTATGTTAGCTTTCTACTCACTATTTTTTAAATTATTTTTATTGACGTTTGAGATGTCAATTTGGAAATTGTTTCACAGCATGAGTTTCACAGCTAGAAACTCATTCACCGTTAGATATAGGATATATAAACCCTGCATTAAGCAATTTTTGAAGTTCTTCTTTAAGAATTTCTCGTAAATTAGGGTTCATTTGTCGTTGAGGTTGGCAGATCGGTCGACAATCTTCCTTTATATAGATACGATGAGTGCATAATTCAGGAGAGATTCCCTTCATATCTGTATAGTCCCATGCGAATGCTTCCTTATGTTCAAGAAGTAACTTCATTAATCGTTGTGTTTTAGCAACTGTCAAATTGGGGTTTATATTCAGTGTTTTGCCAAGTTCAATTTATACTAGTATACTTTTAGAAGAGATGGTGGCTGATGTTTGAGGTGGGTCTTCAGAGTTAAGGTTTTCCTGGGTATCTGACTCCAAAAGTGTAGCGAGTTGATTATGTGTTTCTGGAGTCACGGAGGAGGGTTAAAAAATAACATTATTAATTACTTCATCCTCGGTGACGTCTTTAAGGCTTAAGTCTTGTCCGATAGTCAAGATAGGTTGAGTAGTTTGATCATCAAAATCTACCCAAAAGGAATTGTCATTATTAATCAAGGGTATAGCGTGAGGATAAAGGGTAAGATGTTTGGTCTCATATCCATTGGAAATTGTCATTGAACCAGATTTGCAGCTAATAAAGGCATCTGTTGTGGCTAGCCAAGGTCTACCCAAAATTAGAGGATGACCCCCCAACTTTGTTTTAGGTTGTAATACCAAAAGTCGATTGGATAATTCCAAGACTCAACTAAGATGATTAGGCCTTCAATGACTCCTTCCAGTTTGATTGTAGAACGGTCAGCTAATTCTAGAATGGTTGGGGTATCTCTGATTTCATTCTTCAGTTGTAACAGTTGTGAAGTTTCAAGAGTCATAATATTGATAGCAACACCTAAGTCTACCAAAACTCAAGGAATTATTGTTTTTCCAATTTGTACTATGACAGTAGGATGGTCGAGATCACCATATTTAACAGGAAGAGATTTACCCGACATTAGTGCAGATAAATCACCCATGACATGGACTGTCAGGGGATCTTTAGTTTTCCTACCAGGTTTCTTAACACAAATGTCTCGCATAGTTCTGGCATAAATTGGTACATCTCATAGTGCTTGTAATAGTGGAATTTTGACATAGAGATTTTGTAATTCCCCTAGAAGATTGAAAGCAGGTGGCTCAGTCGTTTTATTCAAAGCTAAATGCTCAGGGAATGGTGGTTTTGTTGTTTCAGCAACAGTGTTGGAGGACAATTGTACCTCTTCAGGTACATCGTGCTTTTTCATTTCTTCTTTATTGGAATCAGAAGAGGTAACATCATCAATGATAGGTTCTACTATTTTCCCTGATCATAAATGAATATCATTGCATTGTGCAGGGAAAAGAGAAAGTATAGGCTGGTTTTGAATATCAATGCACTGCACAACCTTATTATTGGGGTTAGGGTTAGGTTGTACAGGTAGTTGGGGCCTCATCATTTGATTGTCCGGTGGAGTACCTGATGGTAAAGAGAATGGTTTCTGAAATTGTGATTGAAATTGAGGTAATTGATTTGGGAATGAGGGTTGTTGACCCCTCCAATTTAGATTCCATTGGTTAAGGTAAGATTGTTGTTGTGGAGGCCAAGGAGTCCACATTGCTTTGTCTACAAAGGGAGGGTTAGTTTTTTGCATGGGTGGGTAATTCATTTGATTGAGGGGTGGGTATTGCATTTGATTAAAGGGAGGGTAATTTTCTTGATTAAAAGAAGGATAGTTATTCCAATGATTAGAAGATGTAAATGGCATATTAGGATTCATACCTTGTCCCTGCAGTTTCCATTGCCTTCTCTGTGTCAACAGATAGACAGCTTCAGCTTCTTCATCGGTTGGATGTAATGTTGTCTTGATTCCTGGTAAAGAAGGGCATTGTTGAGTTTCATGATCCTTATCACAAATGGTGCAGATTGGCTTTTTGTCCAATGGGCATTCCCTTCGTGGGTGCTTATCTCTGCATTTGTAACAAAAGAAGGATAGAGTTGCTTCTGCTTCGGCTTGTTTCTTTTGAATCTGCAAGGTATCAATTTGTGAAGCAAAAGAGCTTAACATTTCAGTTTTAAAACCCTCAAGTAAATTACCTATTTTGGCTCTTATTGCTCCTCCACTGGCTGATTTTTGAACTCTTGAAAATGAGGTATCCATATTGTTTTATCTATTCATTGCAGCTTATTTGGTGTAGAAGTTCCTTTTTTGGGTGGCATGTTGGCCAAGTATCACTTTTGAACCTTGATTTTGAGGTGGTTCTGCTAGAAAATATTTCTTCTGTTGTATCTCCCAAGTTTCATCCCTTCTGGGTATGAAACTTTATTTTATGTATTTCTCTGTAATTCCATAGGGCTGATCAAAATTGGATGTGCCAAGTGGAATTTACGGTAACGTCCCCACAACTTGTTGATTTTTTGCCTTTCCAGGAGGTCTCACTTGTATAGTATGCCTTGCACAAAATAATTCATATAAAATTTTGAAACTCACACCAGAAATACTACAGACTGTCCATGTTCCAATGAAACCAGTCCCATGCAATTTGGATACTCTAGGAAGAAGTTATGATTGTTTTACCTAGAACACCTTCTTGAGACTAGTCAATAGGACTAGTCAGATGCCCTATCTTACACAGGGTGTATATACAAATTTAAGATGACTCAGAATATGAACGTTTTACCACATATACCTTACTAATTTATGTAAATACAATCCATAGTTAAGGGTCTGAAACGTTACAGAAAAGTTTTTATAGAAAAAATTCTGCAATGACTCAGTTCAGGATGATTTTAGAACCCTATCTTGTACAGGTTGTATATCCGAAATTATAAGGCCTCGGGAGCTGAATTTTGAACCCAACGTACCTTGATCCGTCTACTAAATATCCTCCAAGCCATTCCTTCTGAAACATTGTAGAAAAACATTTATAGCAAAAATTCCAAGGTGTCTCAGATGTAGCAGCGAAACCCCAAGACCTTGAGCTCTGATACCATATGTTAGGAACCAAATATCAATATAGCATAGAAAAACCTCAGAAAAAGTACTCAACGCCTTGAAAAAGAGATAATTTCAGATAATAAGCCTTTTCAACGGGGCAACCTCCTTTTACCCCACTTAAATGTTCAAGTACAAGATGATTCAAAATGAAAATGTGTCCTTGGTATATATAGGAGGCTAGGAGGTATAATTACAACTATGGCCTAAATACGACATAAATAAAATAACATTACTAATATAATATGCCCTAATTAAGGGGTAATGAGCCAATATTAGGGCTTAACAAATAAAATATGCATCGGTGTTGTAATACACGAACCTGCACTGATTGTAATACTATTTTAACAACAACAATTATAATAATAAAAATCATCCTTCTGATGCGTTTAATTATAACGACACACTGATGCTTTTGTATCAGACTTTTGCATCGGTGCATTCTAAATTTCATGAACCGATCGGGTTTTTCTTATAACACACCGATGCATGGTATCATAGATTTGACCGGTGCATTGTTATTATTAAATCACCAGTGTGTTATTATTTAGAAGAGAATCGGTGCCTCACTATTTTTTTTACTTCCCCCGTGCTTTCGATGAAATGTAAGCACTGGTACTTTAAGTTTGAGAATGCACCAGTGCGTATACACCATGAAGCGCACCACATATAAAAAAAACCGAAAAAAACTCTGACCACCCATATTTTTTTAGTTATAATGAAGTTATGTTATAATCTCCAAAAAAACATTCTCTACCAAAAACGGATGTTTTAGCAGAGGTTGTTTTGACAATTTTTGTCAATTTTGTAACCCTAAAAACCTCTGCTACAAGGTTTTTTACTTGTACTATATCAAGAATATATCAAATTTACATAGACATGTACCTCAACCATATGTATCAATGTACCAAAATGCCTCCAAAACATGTCTTAATCATGTGCCAAACAATCCATGATATAATCCTAAAAAACACATCAAAACATACCTTTACTCATGAAGAAAACATGGTGCATATCATCACATACCAACTAAACAAAGTGGTGCATATCATCTTCAATAACCACAAGATATCATATTTCTTCAAATTTCCTTCATCCCCGTTGGACAAATCCATTCATGATGCAATGCCTCGTGGGACGAGTGACGTACAACCTACGGGTGTGCCTCACGAGACACCCTTAGACAGACCTATGGGGGTCATCCAAATTATAGTTTTCGGAAACCCTTCACTATCTGCAACTCTGAGACTTCCACACTCCTTCGCTTCCTCAGATTCACTTCCACATATTTTCTATGAAAATATCACTTAAGAGCTATATATTCAATGAACTTGTGTGTTTTCAAATGAGAGGCTTCTTGAGGTGTATTTATACTTTTCCAAGTGACTTATTTCCTTAACTTTAGGTTCGACTTGTACTTTCTTGTTATAACCATTTTACCCTTCAATTAATGAATTGTAACTTCTTGTCACAACTGTTTAGGAGCTTCTTAACCATTCTTCAGGGATTTCAACTTTATGAGTGCGTAACTTCTCAACCGTGAGGAACCATGTGGCATACAACCTATCATTGGAAAAGGCATGAAGAGGACTATACATCTATGAGGGTTTTTCAAGTACTTGTAATTTTATTCAACCTATTTTTCCTTAGTTAACTTTGGGCTTCATGACCACACCTCTAGGCTTCTTGTATAATTATTCAAAGTGTTTTCCTATGAGGTCCATGCTCAAAGATACACTATAAAGGGACCACTTTAGAGACTTCTTCAATTATACCCATTAATTCTAGGGGATTCTAGACTTATTCTAAATTCTACATCAATGAAAACCAATTTTCCAACAGTTTGAACTTGGAATAATCATTTACATGTTATTAAGTGTTATTGTTCTAGGAAGGTATTCAAGCAACCTTATACCTCTTATATTTCCTTGACATAGACATATTATTCAGTGATCAAGAGAGGGGGCGGTAGGATTGGCTACCATACTTGCTACATTGATCCCTTAAGGTCACCAGGGAATCATCCCTTGTGGTCGACCTCCTCCACCACTAAAGCATGGGAAGTTCTTACTAAGTTGATAGTGGTAGGATCTTCTATAGTTACGCAAGGTTCGGGGACTTGTGCTGGGGATTTGCATAAGTACAAATCTTGCAATAACATATCCAATTCATAATACAATATGAGATGACATAAGATGATCATAAGACTAGGTCTTCTTGGAATATATATAGGATACTAAGGGTACAATGAAGGGTTTTAGCCAACATACAATTATAACAATATAAATGTAATAATTCAATATCTAGGGCTTAATAAGGGGTTTTAGACATAACATGGGGCTTTGTCTAGGTATTAATAATAATAAAGAGTGTTAATGAGAGGCTTGATGTCAAAGTTAAGTATAGAATTTGGATATCAATGATATGAATCCAATGTCATCAACCCATCGAAGGTGAGAGAGTTTGGGATGAGAAGTGGTGGGTAGTTTTAAGAAATCGAAAAACACTTGAGAATTTAATTTCATTTCACTACCATTATCAAAGATATCCACATCTATGTAGTCCTTAATTTTAAATGTTTACATAAAGAGGATTTCAAGAGAAGCAACAAAGTAATTGTGAGACATGACAACAAAAATGGGGTCTATTGAGGTGGGGTTTTCAATAACAATGACTATAGGTTTGGTGCATGGGGAAGGGAAATAGTGTCATCAATGCTTGATAGATATGAACAAAATGAAATTTTTATTAGAGGAGTGGGATCAATTCTTGTGAAAAGTGTGTAATTTTCTAGAATGTGATGGGGGTGGGGATGAGGAATGTGTAGCTTAGCACACCCTATTGAAGGAGTTGTAGCACTGAAGAGGAAAGTACTAAAAAGGAAATTTGTGTTCAGTTATATTTTAGTCACTAAGTCTATATGAAAGGCTTGATGTGGAATAAGTTTCAAGCATTGAAACTTAAACTTTAAGAGAAAGTAATAAACCACAAATAAACGTCACAATTAGTACCTATTTATAGGATATATTATGAAGATTAAGACAAAATTTGAGAAATTTGTGATGAACGTTCATACCATATTATCCATGATATAATTTGAGATGGATCTAGTGCATTAACGATTGTCCATGATATACTAGAGGGTAGAAATGTTCCCTAAGTGCTTCAAAGAATTTTACCACGTGGCGATACACCTATTAATTTGACTCCATCCAAGTGAAATTTATATTCCTTGGTGAGATTTAATTGTGTTTAGAATAAACCTACACACTTTGGATCAAATAATCAAGATCTTTAATGCCCATGGTGCCATTGTAGGTGGGAAAATTGATTTTCTCTTTCTGTTGAAAAGGGGGATGTGATGAGGCTAGATATTTTTGTAAAACTATTAAAATTTCTTGGAACATTTGTCCTTAGTGTTGGAAGAAAGCTTCTAATTATATATAAAGGTGTGATAATATAGTTATGAACTTTTATTATAATGTGGCAATTGTATACCAAGAGGTGATGTAGTGAAGGTATATCAAAAACCCTAGCATGATTAGTTCGAGGAGAAAAGAAACATCATTATAAATGTTCAAAAATGGTTTAGTTCTAAAACAAATTCATACCAATCAATAAATTTCATGAGATGGTGGAGGTCCTTCGAACCTAATGTACCAAGTTGGGGAGGAGTGGGGACACAATGGTCCAGCACACTCCCTTGAAAAAATAAATATGATATCTAGTAGGGATATTATAGGTTATAACACTATTATGATGTTGTGATAAATCTCAACATATCTTTCCAAGCCACCCTTGTCCACATCACTTTAGGTTGCAAGATTTCTCTAGTCTGAGTTAAACTAGAAATTTGATATCCCTATAAAAATACGAGATGTAACATGTAGTGCAATTGAAAGAAACACTTTTGAACCTACCCTCATAAAATATGAAATAAAAAAAAAAAAAAAAAAA
>ML810539.1:111606-125491 GCA_009831015.1 Picea engelmannii | reverse complement strand
CCCAATCATTTTGGGCCTAGATGAAACAAACCAAAAAAATACTTTGAAAAAATTTGAATCAAAACTTCAACCACTCTTAGGGTGGAAAGTGTGGGGAATATCATCCTTGATCCTATAGGAAACCAACACCTTTCAATGGGGGTTGGGTAGATATTCAAACAACCAAGAAAAGGCATTGGATTTGTTCCAAGGTTTGAGGATCTTATATGAAAATCATACCAAAAGACTTATTGTAATAGGGAAATCGACATTAATCATCCATTTGATGTTATAATCCTCCTCTATGAGTGATGGAAAGCTTATAAGAACTATCAAGAGAATAATAAAGGAGGTCACTTGGATTTAAATGGTTGAGTTATTTCATATCCTAAGGACACTCAATCAAAAAGCATATCGTCTAGCCAACATGTCCATTCTTTTGTGATGTGAAAGTCTAAGAACAAAATGTGGGGATGAATTATACCCCATCCCTTAAGCAATAATCCATAGGAATGAAGTGGACTTGCATGCGATACAAGTGGCATGTTAATTCGCATGAGTGGGTTAGTTGTGATTCATGACAACCAAGAAGAAATAAGCCCACAATAACCTCATACACAACGATTAATGTGGGAGAAACCTCATCAATTTCTCTAGATGTTGATTTTTATTGTAGGTGATATAATGGATTTTATTTCAGGTTTGAATTTTGGAGACTTTTGATGGTTTTTAGGCATGTGTCTCTTGGTCCAGTTTCATCCTGGTCCAATTTTGAGTTCTAACTTTGACTCTAGTTCTCTTGGATTTCCCTTGTGAGACCTTGGACCTAGTTCTCTTGGCTCTGGTTCAAGTGGCTTGGGTTTCTGTTGGGTTATTTTGTGTGTATCAAGCCCTATTGGTTATGGTTTCTGTGGCTTGAATTATATTGCCTCAAGTTCCCTTGGATCCAGTTCATGTGGATTAACTTGGTGGTCTGGTAGGTCTAGTTTGTTTTGCATTCTTTTTCTAGTTTTTTGTTTTGAAATTTGGTTTCTCCTCCTTAACTCCTCTAGTTCCCTCTATGTGGAATTACAAAAGGTTAGTCTTCTCTCAGAAGTTCTACTATATATTCGTTTTCATAAGGAATTTTTGAAATCACACAAATTGTTGGGTATGTTAGACTATTAGTTGTGGGTAGGGTCATGGTTTTATTTCAAGTGTTATGTAGTGTTAATAGTATGAACCACATGCATCCTGGGAGATGTGCAATGTGTGAGACCACCCACATTCAAAGAGTCTTGAGAAGGTAGGACGATTATATCATTTATAGTAGGAACTCAATTCTCTAAATTATTGGTAGGATGAATTACCACGAAAAGTTCAGAAACTATGAATCTACCTTCATATTGGAAACCCTGCACTGTGAAAAGAAAAAAATTGAATAAAATAAAGCCAAGTGTGTTTCACTCTAACAATAATTTATGAGTCTTGTAAGAAAAAAAACTTCATCTAAATCAAATGTTAGGCCATCAATTAGGTTTGTAGTGGAGAAACTAGAAGAAGATGAGACAATGTACCACCAACAAGAGGATGTGGAAATGATGAATTTGGATTAGAAAGTTTTGGCCAACATAGAGAATCAGGAGAAAGCTTACAGCCACCATGTTTTTATTCAGTGGCGGTGCATAATTTTTTTCATATTTTTATTGATTTTAGGAAACTTTTTTAGAATCTAAACTAGTAGTAGTTATTCAAAATCCTTTGCAAAGGATTGTCTTGTTTCCTTAGATTGTAAATTTCAAATTTTAGACAAATTCCAAACTATATTTTTGGACATTTATCATATATTTGTATTATCATGTTGACTAGTTATTATCATATACCCTGGTCCAGTATATGAGAATGACCAATATATGATCGTAAATGATCTAGACCAGTATATGAGAATGCTTCGTAATTTTTATTTTCTTCTGCCACGGAGGGTTTCTTGGGTGTGCGAGAGCGATTTTCTTCAAGAGAGACAAGATCGATACCCAACTTTATATACGCGGACCTCGTCAGGGACTTGCACTAAAAAAAATGATCAAGAGCAACCTGCTCTGATACCACTGATCCAGATTATTTTCAGCATGAAATGAGAGTGGAGATATAATAAATAAATGTACAGATATATCTCGAATATCCAATATTATAATAGAAATGTATCAGATACGAAACCATAAACACAGATATACAGTAATACACAATTTTCTATTAATGAGCGAAAATGTACAAAGACTGTAAAATACAGAGTGAAAGAATCGCTAGAATGGTGGAAGCTTATCTCTGAGAAGAGATATGATGGATACTCGTGTTATCACACTAAGTTGCCTTGGGTTTTTAGCCTTTAGTTTTATCTTTTCCTAAGCCTTAGATTTTAATTTTTTAATTTGACCCTTTTAAAAGTGTGTTTGTTAGGGGCCCCTTGATAAATAAATTATTAAGTCATGACTTGTGTTTTAATCCTCATTCAAATTTAGACTTAGGACCATTTTGTTCATGATTTATCTTTGATCCCCTCATGACTTGTCACTAGGATTGTTTTGTTCATGACTTAATCCCCCTCATGACTTATCACTAGGATCGATTCACTCCACGAATAGCTTGATTTGACATGCCATTTTCCTCACCCATGCCCTTGTAGCCCTGTCGTGTTGTCCTTTTCTTACCTGTCCAATCATTTTTTGAAATGGAGCATTACCCACTCATCGGGAGTTTCTGTAGCACCTTTCCCATTCATCATATTCCACCATGATTTATGATTACAACACTGATTTTATATTCCTTGTTTTCAGCGCCAGGAGTTGGTTAAAAGATGATTTCAAGATCTCATATTTATGAGATTTGATAACAGTTTGTAATTTTTGAAAAAATCAAGATTGTTGCGCTACACAAACTCTCAGTTTTGACCAGTCGACAACAGTGCTACTAGATCCGATGTTGAGATAGAGTCGGAGGTCGATATTCTCATGACTTCTTCCTGAAATCTTGTTGAGGTTTTCAAACTAATTTTATTCCACATGTATTCCATGTTTTCCTCCTCTACACATAATTTTCAAAGAGAGATAGCGCTCATAATTTTGGTTATTGGGCCTGCATAGCTGGAGGAGATCTTTCCTCACGCCACCCTATCATTTTTTTCCCTCCTTTCAAACCTGTAAATCTCATCACCCGCATATTGAAGTTTGATACATCCGCCACCATTCCTACTAATCTCACAGCATCCAAGCAAGTCCTATCCTCTGCATGCATAGTGTGCCACTTAGAGGTTCTACTCAACAATACTTTTCTCCCCTGCCTCATCTGACACTTAAATCAGGTTGTTTCTACTCAGCTTTAAAGGCCAATTACAGGGTATCCTCTCATTTTCCAAGTGTTCATACCTACCTACATCCAAGAGTGGGATTTCCACACCCAGTTTAGCTAGTTAGTAACCAGTCTATTTTAAGGTATTTTTTGTTCACTTGAGCCTTGACTTTAGGTCATCCTGGTTATCACTACTCCATATCCATAAGAAGATCTTATCCTAAACTATGGAGACTCCTCGGATGAATAAGTCACACAAAGGGGTAAGGTAGTTAGAACTAAACCTGTGGATATGCTTCTTTGTGAGACAGATCCCATGGCCAGAGAAGTTTTTCAAAGAGTGGGATGCCTCTCTTTCTTCCAGAATATGAAAAGAGTTCATCCTGAGGTGAAAAGGCAATTTGCCTTACATTTTTATGGTCGGAAGACCAAGGTAGGGGATTTAGAATTTAAGGTGACTGAGGTCTCTATTTTATCCGCTACAGGAATCCCTATCACAAGTGAGAAATGGTTTAAATCCATGGCTTTGAATGCAGCCTATGCCAAAGATTTCCTTAAGCCTGAACATCAAGTTGGTAATTTGTCTAAAGGTGTGCCAAGGAATCATCTGATTGAGAAGTTTGACAAGATATTGAGGATCATTCATATATACTTTACGTGTGAAGGGAGGTTCAACACATTATACCAGTACCATATAAGGCTTCTGCTGCATTTTACTGGTAAAATTGAAATGAATATTCCCTACTATTTTCTAAGGAGCATAGGCAAGATGTCAAACAGGATTCAATCCAAGTCTAAGGATGTGGATACTAACATCTTTCACTCTGTATTGATTAGAATGCTAGTTTTTGAAGAATTGGGTAAGAAATATGTCTCATGGGAACATTTTTTTATTGCTTCTCACTTCAAGTTGGATATAGAAGCTACTCCTCAGTCACAGAAAGAAATCCCTTTACCATCCACCAGTGTTGCTAAAGCAGATACCAGCAAGAAGATAAAGGGAAGAGTTCATGTTCAAGATTCAGAGGTCATCAAGGAGGTCACAGGAACTAAGGAGGAAGCTTTTCATTCTCGACGGAGAGATGTTTCACCCCCTCCTCCACCAAAGTTAGAAGAAGATCCTTCTTCTACTAAAAATATAGTGAAGAAAGGGAAGAAGCTACACTTATCCTCATCTCCTTCAATAGCTAGCATCAAGGTCATAAATCCCTTCACAAGAGCATCAGCTTCTAAAGAAGTTGTTGAAGAACAGTCCCTACCTAAAGTCTCTATCCTACAGAAAAATAAAGATAAGGGCCAAGGCATTGGAAATCCTGTGGAGAAGAAAGAAGAAACCCTTATGTAGAAGAATAAAGATAAAGGCAAAAGAATCAAGAAGCCTGATGAGATATACAAGGTAATTCCTATGCAGCAGGAAGAGGAAACCATGAAAAATCATGTTGAGATTGTTCATGTCACTACTCCACCTGAAAGCTTAACATTCAAAATATTAATCAGGAAACTTAGGGATGCTAGGAACGAAGTGGATCAGTTGAAAGAAGAATCCATGTCTAACAGGGTTAAGATGAAATAACACATGGATGGATACAACCACACTCTTGACCTAGCAAGGTTTGCGGCAAGAAAGGCCCATCCTTTCCATAGGAAACTCAAAAACCTTTATAGGAAGAACAGAGACTTTGATTCTCAGAACAGAAAGCTCAAAGTAGATTTGTAACATTTTCAAGATGAAGTGGCTCAAAGGAACTTTCAGGTATTGGTTGAAGTTGTTATTTAAAAGGAGACACCAGCAGTCAAGGAGAGAATAGCTCCATTGAAGAAGCATGTCACTACTAAAAGGAAGAATCTTGTTGTGCCAAAGGAGGATCCTCTTTCTCCAAGAAAGAGTGTTAGGTTAATGAAGTAGCTGGTGAAAGGTGAGCTCCATTTTTGTAGATGGTTCCTTTTGTGAGGATAAACTATTGATGAAACACTACCTCTGCCACCTATATAGGATTCTAGTGCTTTCTGTTCAAAGTTTTGGGTTTTTCACAAAGAATTGATCCCTTCAGAAGTTATAGTGCAGACATTATGTAGCACTATGGCGCTACAGAATAGTCTATTTTGATGTTCCACCAATTTTCTACCTACAATGTTGTCGAATCGCCTAAAGCTAAAGGTGGTGCGTATTTTGATGGCGCTACCTAAAGTTTGACAGAACACACAGGAGGGAGCTACCGAATTTCTTGCAGAGGTGAATTTTGCATAGAGACACACCAGAGTGGCGCTACCTAAATTCGCTACCGAATTTTTGGCAGAGACGAATTTTACATAGAGACACACCAGAGTGGTGCTACTGAAATTCACTACCTAAATTTTCGTAGAAACTGAAGTCTGCACAGAGGATACAAATATTTGGTGCTACCTATTTGCTAATTGTCTAGTTTTGAGGTTGTGCTACAGAGTCTCGTGAAATTTGTTGAAGGCACTACAAAGTGCGCTACTCAGAGTGCTACCCAAATATGCTACCAACATATACCAGGAATCTAGGAGGGTCGAGCTAACAGCGTTTTGTATAGTTGATGATGAAGAGAATTGTAGAAACAATAGTTGGAATCATGATGACAGCCACATACCCCTGAAAAAAACATGGAAAAAAAGGAGTTGCACACCAAAGGGGGATCAGTTAGTTCAAATATTGGTTGGATTAGTCACCAACACTTTCCCATTTTTATAGCATAGGTTGTTAGTCAAGTTGTTAGATGGAATAAATTCTTAGAGATTTTCATGGGAAGGAGGCCATCTCACACCTCCAGTTGTTGCCTCCCTTTTTGTTATAAATAGATAGATGAAATTCTTCAGTAGGTTTGAATGGTTGAGCAAGGCTCCCTTATACTGTAATATTTTGATGAAGTTACTGTGAACTAGTTATGTACTTAATTTAAGACATCTTGGTTAATAGAAATTAGCTTATCTTTCCAGCTTATTTGCTTATTATGCTAAAGTGTTCATGCTTTGAATGATTCACATGAATTGTTGTGGTGATATTATGATGTATGTTTGATTATAATATTATTATGATGTTTCTTTAGTGTCCTTAAGTTTTGAACTCAAGAAGATCTTTTGTTAAGAATATTTCTTCCTTAGGTTGTCTACAGACCTAATGTTTACAGCAACCTTTACATTCTTGTCTCTGAAGTCATCCCTCTCTTCATAATTACTCCCACTTACTGATTGAAGTTAGCCAAGACCTTGATTTCTCGTGCATGCTAGCCCTGATTTCTAAGTTGGAACATTATCATTTTGAGTCTTATCCATTTAACACCTCAAAACTCTTTTACATTCACATATAACCTGATGGGTACTAGGCTTTCCTTCCATGCAATCTGAAGGTAATTCCTAGTGCTAACATTCTTGGCACCGTTGTCGGGGGACGATTTGAAGACTTTTCCCTGGGATTAAACGACATGGCTTACTAGTTCTAAAGGTGCATTAGAACTTCGTATCTTGAAGATTTCAGTTTGCACCTGGTGACTCCATTGTTTCAGCTCTGGAACCTAAAGTCAGACATATGAGATCAAATCCATAGTTACCTTTGGTTCCAGCTGAGGCTGACCCAGAGAAGATAATCAAGAAGACAAAAGCTTCTCAAGAAAGTTTTTTTCCTGCTGCTACAAGTGCTTCTGGTTAGTTGCATGATTCCACTCTTAATACTCCAGTTGTTATATCAAGTAATCCTTCTTTACCTTATTCTGAAGAATCTAAGAATCTTGATTTTCAAAAGTTTCCTATTGAATACTCCTCTTTTGAAACTGATTTGAAAGAAGAAATCTTTAGCATTCTTTCTTCCCCTGAAATTGTAAAGTGGTACATTCTTGAGAGTCTTGGGGAGTTTCCTACTTTAGGTTTTGCTACCCCTTCTCCTATTAAATTTTTTGCTTCCAAAGAAAATGAAACCTCCTCCCCTTTGCAGACTTTACCATCTTCTTCCAAGACTCAGCCTTCTGCTATGAAAACTGAAATTTTCCCTTTATACATTCCTTTTTCACCTAAGATGAACACAGTCAAGTCCCCTTCTCCTCCTTTTTCACCAAGAGTTCAAAATCCAATGGTAGATGCTAACCCCCCTGCAAATAGGATGGATGTCATAGTTTAGAATTCTTGCAGAAACCCTGATAGATCTAGAATTCTAGTTAAATTGAACACAAACAATTTGTTGATATTCAAGAGACGAGAGAAATTTTTTCTCCATAAATCAAAGAATTATATTAATCAAAAATTAATATACATGAGAAACCATCCTCAAAAAAGAAGAGAGGAGGTGAATATATAGAATTTCCAACATCAAAATTCTAGTCAAAAAAAGCTAGAAATAGCTAAAATAGGTGTCATAAGCTAAGGGAGACCACATAGTTCGACCTAGACCACTAAAGATACATGTCACACACTCATTAGTGTCCACAAGATTTAAGTGATGCACATTATCTCACTTAATCTCACTTAACTGACAAGAGAAGCAATTCCAACTCACTTAACTGACCCGAAATAGTAGTTACTAATAATAGTAATGGAAAAAATCATTAATTAAGGAATAAATATCTCACTCAAAGAGGAGGTGCGCATTCCCTAATAATATATGAGTTTTTTCATGGGGGAGTTGGAATAAATCATGAATAAATCGAGAAAATGAAGAATAAATCGAGAAAATCAAGAAAAATCAAGAAAATCAAGAACCGGGAGTTGAGTCTTAATCTAAAATTAGCAGTTTTCCCTAAAATCTAGGGATGAGGCACCCTTCTTCTCTATGTGGCCAAATTAGGTGAAATAAAGTGTAAATGAGTGTATTAACCAATATCTAAGAGTCTGGGCTAGGTATAAACTAATGTAAGTTAGGGATATGCTCCAACACATAGTGGTTGCAAGATATGCCCCTCTTGTCTTACCTCATCTAGTGAATTCCCTCCCTCCTGGAGATTATTTGAAATACATGCCCAAACTCATGGGAGAAGAAGATATAACCACTGAGGAACATATTATTTCCTTCTACAGCTATGTAGATAATCAAAACATTGAAAATGAGGATGTGTGGATGAGGGTCTTCATCCAAAGCCTTTTTGGTGAGGCTGGGAAGTGGTTTATGGGGTTGGCCCCTGGATACATTACTGGAATTGAGGCATTAGATGAGGCCTTATTGAGGCACTGGGGGGACAAAAAGGACTTTTTGTACTACATCACTGAATTTGGATCCCTAAAAACGAAAGAGTGAGAGTATGTCTCCGACTTTTCTAAAAGATTTAACAAAATGTACAATAAGATTCCTGATGAGATAAAACCCACTAAAACCTCTGCAAAAATCACTTATGTCAGTGCCTTTGACCATGAGTTTTTCCTTCTACTGAGAGAAGAATATCAGCCTCCTTAGTTCATATGCAAGATGCAGCCTTGGAGGTGGAATCCAACATAGTGGCATCTGATAAACTCAGAGGGAAATCTGATAGGGACAGGAGAAAAATAAAAACTGAAGCATCAACCTATGAATCCCATACTATTCATCCTCAAGTAGATGAGCTCACCAAATTAGTAAAATCTCTTTCTACTGAGATAGAGAAATGGAAGGAAAACAGACCTACAGAAATACTCAAAATATTGATAACAGGGGTAACTTTAGGAGACCAAATAATGCTCCCCAAATCCTTCCCAAAGATCTCAGAAACAGAGAGAGGGATGATCAAAGGGTACAAACTCCTCTACAAAACAACCTGGTTGTTGACGAAGAAGGAGAGGAAGAAGTTGATCCTGAGATTAATTGCTTAGGAGACACATCCCCATCCCCTCACTTGACTCAATCTTCTTATGAGCAATCATTGATGGATATTCAAATAAATGAATTAAGGGAGAGAAAGAAAAAGAAATTCCTAATAGATATAATATGAGATCCAAGAAGAATGAAGAAAAAACTAATGCTCCTAATCAGCCTGCCCAAAAAGAAAATTATGCCAAGGCTGTGACAGTTAACAGTAAGGAAAAAGACACTTAAAGTCCACAAGTTCTGGTCAGAAATCCTACTCCTAAAACCAAAGAGATCTTGAATTCTTCTTCTTCATTCATCTTTTAGAATGAGATCCA
Organism: Picea engelmannii; assembly: GCA_009831015.1. Classification (NCBI taxonomy): domain Eukaryota; kingdom Viridiplantae; phylum Streptophyta; class Pinopsida; order Pinales; family Pinaceae; genus Picea; species Picea engelmannii. The sequence goes on along the minus strand of ML810539.1, from coordinate 116,083 downwards.
AAAAATAAATATCCATGTGCCTTTTTTGGAATTGATAAAAAATGAAGAATTTAAAAAATATCTCTCCAAAATGTTACAACCCGAAGCCTCTCCAAGTGCCACTGATTCAGTAAATATGCAAGATGAAAAAACATCATTTATCTTAGGTCCATTGATAGAAGATAGAGATGATCCATCCCCTCCATTCTATACATCATTGAATATTCATGATAAGGTTATGCATAATTGTTTGATGGATTCAGGGGCATCCCACAACCTCATGCCAAAAACCGTTATGGATGAACTTCGGTTAGAAATCACAAAGACTTACCATGACTTATATTATTTTGACTCCAGGAAAGTGAAGTGTCCTGGAGTCATTAAGGATTTGGTTGTTACCCTATTTCAGCTGCCCATGAAAAGCGTAGTCATGGATATCGTGGTGGCTAATGTTCCCCCCAAGTTTGGCATGCTCTTATCAAGATCTTGGATAAAGAGACTTGGGGGAACGTTGCAGATGGATCTCTCATATGCTACCATTCCCATGTTTGGGGGGGAGCATAGAAGACTTTACAAGGAATCTCAATTGGATTACATCATTAGTGATTAAGCAAACCCCACTAATCATCTTGTTTTTGCTTTTGATACCGATTTGGGATCTAGCATTTTGCATCTCACTGACGCTCCTGAGACTTCTCTTGAAATCAGAAAACAGTCCATTACCTTTTGTGATGAGTCTCCTCTAACCACCTCTGTTTGGAAGATGTTCTTTGATGGATCCTCTTCTAAGGAATGTGTTGGTGCTTGAGTGGTCTTTGTCTCACCAGCTCAAGAGACTATATCTTTGTCATACAAACTAGAATTTGAAACTACTAATAATGTGGCAGAGTATGAAGCTATTGTCTTGGGACTAAGGGTTGCTAAAGACATGGAAATATAAGAGCTATCAGTATTTGGGGATGTTGAATTAATAGTCCATCACATTAAAAATATTTATCAAACAAAGCACCCTAGGCTTAGATCTTACAGGAATGAAGTGTGGGACTTGGTGAACAGTTTTTTCTCAGTTTTTAACATTTCATTTATTCCTAGAGAAGATAATATCATGGTTGATTCTTTGTTTGTATCAGCAATCAATTTCAAAATCCCCTTACCACCTAAACTCAAGTATGATGTAGAAGTCAAGTACGGGCCTTCTAAACCGGACAATGTAAAATATTGGAAGGTGTTCGAAGATGATCTAGAACTTAAAAAAATCCTCTAGACTATTGATGAGTTTTCTTCATTACACATTGATCAGGATCATGATTTTGAAATTAATCCTCATGCTGATGTTTTCCTGAATAAAATTGCTAATCATCATATTGTGCAGCTACCTAGCAATCACATTCCAAAAGGACTAGTTCCTTTGGAAAGATTATTTGACGGAAATGATGTGGTAGTGAAGGGGAAAGTGTCCACTGATAATGATGACATAACTAAGTGCAATTTGGGCATAGAAAAGGATCCAAAATATGTCAATTTGTCAAGAATCCTATCAAGAGAGTAGAGGGAAGAATATATTGAGTTGATAAAGGAATTTGTTGTTGTATTTGCTTGGACTTATGAATATCTCGGAACTTATGACACCATCATTATAGAGCACAATATCCCATTAAAGGAAGAGACCAAACCCTTTAGGAAAAAGTTGAGACAAATCAATCCTATGTTGCTTCTTGTCATGGAGAAGGAGGTAAAATAGCTTTTAGATACTAAAATTATTACTCCTTTGAGGTATTCTGAATTGGTGGCCAACTTGGTCCTGGTGAGAAAAAAGAATGGACAAATGAGACTTTGTGTTGATTTTTGGAATCTGAACAAAAGTTCTAAAAGGATAATTACCCTTTGCCCAAGATGGAGCACATATTAAAAAGGGTGACAGGTGCAGCCAAGTTGTCCATGATTGATGGTTTTTCTGGTTATAATAAGATTTATGTTTTGCTAGAAGATAGAGAGAAGACTGCCTTCACCACTCCTTGGGGTACGTTTATGTACACCAAGATGCCCTTTGGTTTGATGAATGCAGGGGCGACCTTTTAGCGAGCTATGGACATAGAATTTATTGGAGAGAAGGAAAAATTTGTTGTTATCTATTTAGATGACATAACGGTGTTCTCTAAATCTAATAAAGAACACTATGATCATCTAAAAAAGGTCTTCTAGAAATGCAGAAAAAATGGTCTCTCTTTGAATCCAAAAATATCATTGTTTTCCATGAAGGAGGGGAAATTATTGGGGCATATTGTGTCAGCTGAAGGGGTAAGGATTGATTCTGGCAGAGTTGAAGCTATCCAAACCTTGTCACTTCCTAGTTCCAAAAAGGAGGTTCAATCTTTTTTGGGAAAAAATAATTTTTTGAGAAGGTTTGTTTCAAATTTTGCTAAGTTGGTCAAGTATATCACAGCCATATTGAGGAAGGAAAATGAAATCAAATGGATTGTTGAGTCCTATAATTATTTTGATCAGATAAATAAATCCTTGACTGAAGCCCTAGTCCTTATCAGTTCAGACTACTCCAAGGATTTTCTTATTTTGTCTTTCGCTTCATTTGATACAGTAACAGTTGTTTATTGCAGAAGAACGTTGAAGGCTTAGAGCATCCCATTTCTTTTTTCAGCAGAGCATTGAGAGATGTTGAATTAAAATATGACATCATGGATAAGAAAGCCTATGCATTGGTTAAATCTCTCAAGTCTTTTAGATTTTATTTGTTTCATTCAAGAGTCATTGCTTATGTCCCATCAGCTTCTGTAAACGAGATTCTCATTCAGTCGGATATAGACGGAAAAAGGAGCAAGTGGATTGCTAAAATCCCTAAATTTGATCTTGAGATTAAGCCTACCAAATTGGTTAAAGGCCAGGGTTTATCCAAGTTGTTGGTTGAATCAAATTTCTCAGCCTTGGGGGTAAATTTCATCAACTCATGTTCAGAAAATCAACAGGATGAATTGACTGACAAAGATTCGCAAGTCACCCCAACTTTGGCAGATTGCAGCTGGTACNAGCCTCCAGATGGTATGGAAAATAACAAGGTGAGAGCCTTAAAACTCAAATCAATTAAATATTGCCTTATTGATCAAGTCTTGTATTGGAAAGACCCATTGGGAGTGAATTTGAGGTGCCTAGACCCACAAGAAGCCCAAAAGATTATGTTTGATTTTCATGACAGTTTATGTGGGGGGAATAATTATTGGAGAACCGCGGCATACAAGATTCTCATGGTTGAGTACTTCTGGCCTATTCTATTCACCGATGTTTGTGCTAAGATCAGAGCCTGTGTTAAATGTCACAAATTCTCTGGAAAGCAACAGCTCAATTCTTTGCCATTAAATTATGTGGCAGCTTCGGGACCCTTTCAACAGTGGGGCCTATATTTTATCGGGGAAATTCATCCTACTTCCAGTGGTCAATATAGATGGATCTTGACTGCTACAGATTACTTTAATAAGTGGATAGAGTTTATCCCTACAAGGAATACTTCCCACAAAGTGATCATTGGTTTCCTTGAGGACATTATGGCAAGGTTTGGGTGTCCGAACATAATCGTCACTGATAATGTTGCATCTTTCAAGCCTGAACCATTAATTCAGTTCTGTGAATAGTTTTGGATCACATAGGTTAACTCTATCCCTTACTACCCCCAAGGGAATGGTCTTGCAGAGTCCTCTAACAAAAGCCCGATAAATATCATTAAAAATTTGTTAGAGGACAACAAAAAGGCATGGGACTCAAAACTCAATTTTTATTTGTGGGCTGACAGAGTGAAAACAAAGAGGTCCCTAGGCCTTTCTCCTTTCCAGTTGGTGTATGGAGTTGAGGTTATTTTTCCTTCTCAGCTTTCCTTTCCTATGGAAAAATTCTTCCAGGATTACCAAGGGGAGATGGATCATATGATTAGAAGGATTTAGTAGCTGGTTGAAGTGCATTAGACTCGGGAGTAGCTTGTAGATAAAGCACATGCTCATCAACTTAAGATCAAGCGGGCATTTGATAAGAAAGTGAACAAAGAGGATTTTCAACTAGGAAATTTGGTGCTCAAGTGGGATGCACCGAAGCAAGATAAAGGCAAGCACGGTAAATTTGAAGCTTTATGGATCGGTCTCTTCAAAATCTATGAGGTATTCTCTAATAATACTTTCAAGTTGCAGAATATGGAGGATGAAGAAGTTTTTGGTGGCCCTGTAAATGGGCATTTTCTAAAAAAGTAATTTGCTTGAGCCATGATTGGATTTTCATGCCATTGTAAATATCATCTTTCTTTTATTTTTATTTCAATAACTGACCCCATAGCCCTAGGATAAGGCATTGAATCTATTCATTCTGTTACAGGTATGAAATAACTGAGAGGGGGGGGGTGAATCAGTTATTGTAAATTATTAACAATTTCTCTCAATTTTATCTTCGAATCATTAATCTTAATGGCAGCAAGTCTTTACTGTGAAAACCAGTGTTATAAACA
>ML810539.1:54143-103160 GCA_009831015.1 Picea engelmannii | reverse complement strand
TCAGCGTCTGTGTTTGCATTTGTGTTGCAGCATGTTTCAGCATCTGTTCTTCATAAACAATCGATTGCCATCAATGACAACCTTGATTATCTGCGCCTTGATCATCTGCGTCATCTCTGTTGTAGCCATATTTCCAACACATTCTTGGTAGCCTGTGGGGAGCATGCCATCCCCTATGGAGCCGATGTTATCACACTAAGTTGCCTTTGGTTTTTAGCCTTTAGTTTTATCTTTTCCTAAGCCTTAGATTTTAATTTTTTAATTTGACCCTTTTAAAAGTGTGTTTGTTAGGGCCCCCTTGATAAATAAAGTATTAAGTCATGACTTGTGTTTTAATCCTCATTCAAATTTTGACTTAGGACCATTTTGTTCATGATTTATCTTTGATCCCCTCATGACTTGTCACTAGGACCATTTTTTTCATGACTTAATCCCCCTCATGACTTATCACTAGGATCAATTTACTCCACGAATACCTTGATTTGACAGGCCATTTTCCTCACCCATGCCCTCATAGCCCTGTCGTGTTGTCCTTTGCTTACTTGTCCAATCATTTTTTGAAATGGAGCGTTTCCCACTCATCAGGAGTTTCTGTAGCACCTTTCTCATTCATCATATTCCACCATGATTTATGATTATAATGATGATGTCATCTTCCTTGTTTTCAGTGCCAGGAGTTGGTTAAAAGATGCTTTCAAGATCTCATATTTACGAGCTTTGATAATGGTTTGTAACTTTTGAAAAACTCAAGATTGTTGTGCTACGCAAACTCCCGGTTCTTACTAGTCGATAGCAGTGCTACCAGATCCGATGCTGAGGTCGAGTTAGAGGTCGATGTTCTCGTGACTTCTTCCTAAAATCTTGCTGAGGTTTTCAACCCGATTTTATTCCACAGGTATTTCGTGTTTTCCTCCTCTGCACATAATTTTCAAAGAGAGATAGCGCTCACAATTTTGGTTATCGGGCCTGCATAGATGGAGGAGATATTTCCTCACACCACCCTATCATTTTCTTCCCTCCTTTCAAACCTGTAAATCTCATCACCCGCATATTGAATTTTTATACATCCACCACCATTGCTACTAAGCTCACAGCATCCAAGCAAGTCATATCATTTGCATGCGCAGTGTGCCACTTAGAGGTGCTACTCAACAACACTTTTCTCCCATGCCTCATCTGACAGTTAAATTGGGTTGTTTCTACTCAACTTCAAAGGCCAATTACAGGGTATCCTCTCATTTTCCAAGTGTTCATACATGCCCGCATCAAAGAGTGGTATTTCCACAGCCAGTTTAGCTAGTTAGTAACCAGTCACTTTTAAGGGAAGTTTTGTTCACTTGAGCCTTGACTTTAGGTCCTCCTAGTTATCACTACTCCATAGCCATAAGAAGATCTTATCCTAAACTATGGAGACTCCTCAGATGAAGTAGTCACACAAGGGGGTAAGGTAGTTAGAACTGAACCTGTGGATATGCATCTTTTTGAGACAGAGCCCATGGACAGAGAAGTTTTTCAAAGAGTGGTATGCCTCTCTTTCTGCTAGAATATGAAAAGAGGTCATACTGAGGTGAAAATGCAATTTTCCTTGCATTTTGATGGACAGAAGACCAAGGTAGGGGATTTAGAATTTGAGGTGATTGAGGCCTCTATTTCAGCTGCTACAAGAATCCCTATCACGGGTGAGAAATGGTTTAAAGCCATGGCTTTGAAAGCAGCCTATGCCAAATATTTCCTTAAGCCTGAACATCAAGATGGTAATTTGTCTAAAGGTGTGCCAAGGAATCATCTGATTGAGAAGTTTGACAAGATATTGAGGATCATTCAGAGATACTTTACGTGTGAAGGGAGGTTCAACACATTATACCAGTACCATATAAGGCTTCTGCTGCATTTTACTAGTAAAATTGAAATGAATATTCCCTACTATTTGCTAAGGAGCATAGGCAAGATGTAAGATAGTATTCAATCTAAGTCTAAGGATGTGAATACTAGCATCTTTCACTATGGATTGAATAGAATGCTAGTTTCTGAAGAACTGGTTAAGAAAGATGTCTCATGGGAACATTTTGTTATTGCTTCTCACTTCAAGTTGGATATAGAAGCTACTCCTCAGTCACAGAAAGAAATCCCTTTACCATCCACCAGTGTTGCTAAAGCAGGTACCAGCAAGAAGAGAAAGGGAAAAGTTCATGTTCAAGATTCAGAGGTCACAGGAACTGAGGAGGAAGCTTGTCATTCTCCACAGAGAGGTTTTTCACCCCCTCCTCCACCAAAGTTAGAAGAATCTCCTTATTCTCCTAAAACTACAGTGAAGAAAGGGAAGAAGCTACACTTCTCCTCATCTCCTTCAACAGCCAGCACGAGGTCAAAAATCCCTTCACAAGAGCATCAGCTTCTAAATAAGTTGTTGAAGAACGGTCCCTACCTAAAGTCTCTATCCTACAAAAAAAGAAAGATAAGGTCTAAGGAATTGGAAATCATGTGGAGAAGAAAGAAGAAACCCTTATGAAGAAGAAGAAAGATAAAGGAAAAGGCATCAAGAAGCCTTATGAGATAGACAAGGTAATTCCTATGCAACAGGAAGAGGAAACCATGAAAAATCCTATTGAGATTTTTCACGACACTACTCCACCTGACAGCAAACATTCAAAAGATTAATCATGCAACTTAGGGATGCTAGAAAGGAAGTGGCTCAGTTGAAAGCAGAAGCCATGTCTGACAGGGTTAAGATGAAAGAACTCATGGATGGATACAGCCACACTCTTGACCTAGCAAGGTTTGCATCAAGAAAGGCCCAGCCTCTCCATAGGCAGCTCAAAAACCTTTATAGGAATAACAGAGACTTTCAGTCTCAGAACAGAAAGCTCAAAGTAGATTTGCAACATTTTCAAGATGAAGTGGCTCAAAGGAACTTTCAGGTATTGGTTGAAGTTGTTATTGAAAAGGAGACATCATCATTCAAGGAGAGCATAGCTCCATTGAAGAAGCTTGTCACTACTAAAAGGAAGAAGCTTGTTGTGCCAAAGGAGGATCCTCTTTCTCTAAGAAAGAGTGTCAGGTTAATGAAGTAGTTGGTGAAAGGCGAGCTCCATTTTTGTAGATGGTCCCTTTTACAAGGATAAACTATTGATGAAACACTACCTTTGCCACCTATACAGGCTTCTAGTGCTTTATGTTCAAAGTTTTTGGCTTTTTACAAAGAATTAATCCCTTCGACAGTTATAGTGCAAACATTCCATAGCGTTATGGCGCTACGGAATAGTCTATTTTTATGTTCCACCAGTTTGCTACCTACAATGCTTCTGAATTGCCTAAAGCTAAAGGTGTTGTGTATTTTGATGGTGCTACCTAAAGTTTGACAGAACACACAGGCAGGTGCTACTAAATTTCTTACGGAGACAAATTTTGCATAGAGACACACCAGAGTGGTGCTACCTAAATTCGCTACAGAATTTCTAGCAGAGACGAAGTTTACACAGAGACACACCAGAGTGGCGCTACTAAAATTCGCTACTTAAATGTTCGCAAAGACTGAAGTCTACATAGAGGATATGAAGATTTGGTGCTACCTATTTTCTACTTGTCTAGTTTTGAGGTTGCGCTACAGAGTCTCATGAAATTTGGTGAAGGCACTACAAAGTGTGCTACTTAGAGTGATACCCAAAGATGTTACCAACAGATACAAGGAATCCAGGAGTGTCAAGCTAACATCTTTTTGGATAGTTGATGATGAAGAGAATTGCAGAAACAACAGTTGGTAGCATGATGACAGCCACATTCCCCTGAAGGACACATGGAAAACAAGGAGTTGCGCACCAAAGGGGGATCAGTTAGTTCAAAGATTGGTTGGATTAGTCACCAACACTTTCCCATTTTATAGCATAGGTTGTTAGTCAAGTTGTTAGATGGAATAAATTCTTAGAGATTTTCATGGGAAGGAGACTAGCTCACACCTCCAGTTGTTGCCTCCCTTTTTGTTATAATAGATAGATGAAATGCTTTAGTAGGTTTGAATGGTTGAGAAAGGCTCCCTTATACTGTAATATTTTGATGAAGTTACTGTGAACTGGTTATGTACTTGATTTGAGACATCTTTGTTAATAGAAATCAACTTCTCTTTCCATCTTATTTGCTTCTAATGCTAAATTGTTCATGCTTTGAATTATTCACATGAATTTTTGTGGTGATATTATGATGTATGTTTGATTATAATATTATTATGATGTTTCTTTAGTGTCCTTAAGTTTTGAACTCAAGAAGATATTGTGTTAAGAATCTTTCTTCCTTAGGTTGTCTCCAGAACTGATGTTTATGACAACCTCTACATTCCTCTCTCTAAAGTCTTCCCTATGTTCATACTTACTCCCACTTATTGATTGAAGTTAGCCAATACCTTGATTTCTCATGCATGCTAGCCCTGATTTCTGAGTTGGAACATCATCATCTTGAGTCTTATCCATTTGACCCCTCAAAACTCTTTTACATTCACATATAATCTCATGGGTACTGGGCTTGCCTTCCATGCAATCTGAAGTTAATTCCTAGTGCTAAAAACTCACATCCGTGAGAAGATTATTTTACAATGACGCTCCAGAGGCCTTTTTATCATAAATAAAATCCAAAACCCTAACCCCGAAAGATGAAAATCCAATAGTTTTGTGGACCCCGTTTTGGGTAGTTTGGTGTATCAACTTCCCGAGGGCGTAACTTTGGCATACGATCTTCATTTGGGATGCACGATAGCTCGTTGGAAAGGTATCATCGAGGAGATTCATTTTGGGGGATAAATTAAATCGTTTTCCATAATTTAGAAGCTTGATCCCGAAAACCTTCATTTCGGCCCTCAAAATGGCCCCAGAAGTTAAAAACTGTTAAAAATAGTAAATTGCCAAAATTGCAAAAAAATTGTTTTGAACAAGTTGAAAAAGGTGGTTGGCCACCAATATCCACCTAGATCACTCCTCCCTCTTTAAGAAGCAATGGTATCCATTTCGTTGAGTGCCCGGGGGAGAGGGGAAAGAGTTTGTTGAATATGCATCTTGATGAGCTGCTTTCCTTGTTGGAGAAGTTGTGTTGCTTAGATTTTTGAAGGTTGTCACGAACCTATGGCTAGAAGGGTTGGACCTTTTTAACCAGTCTGGCTACATGATATGTCTATGTGCAGAAGGAATATTTGTGCTTTGCTTCAGTCTTGTCGACCTGCTTCTGTTGGATAAAAGGTGCTTGGGCCAAGGCTGTAGTGGTTGCAGCATCCTTTTGTTCACCTTTTGAAAAGATTGTGAAGAAGCTAAATTTTGTAGTATGAGATACTACCTTGTGGCACTGTTTAGGTTGGACAATAGTCAGAACCACCTCTAGTATCCTATAGAGATGACCCCCCAGAGTAACAATGACACTATGGGGTTGAGACTCATAGATAGCATGGCGCTTCCACATATATGGTTGGCCCAAGAGAATATCACAGACATCCAGTGAGGCAACATCACATAATACCTCATCCTTGAAGGGTTGGATGTCATATGAAAATAGACATTGTTGGTTGACACGAAGATCTCGTCCCTGGAAAAGCCACCCGATGTTGTATGGTTGTAGGTTTGGTGTTGTTGACAATCCCAATTATTTGACGACCTCTACTGAGATGAGATTCTTCTCGATTTTGCTATCAACAATAAAATGTATCGGGGTCCCCTTCACCCACATTTGTGAATGAAAAATGTGCTCCCCCTCTTCAGGATATGTTGGTTCTTCTCATTGAATTGTTGCAGTCATGACAATAGCAGTGGGGTCTACATCGATGATCTGTCTTTTGTCAGTGTTTTTTGAATCAGATTCTGAATCAGGGTGCAACTCCTTGTCTTTGATTTTGGCCACCAATGATTGTTTTGAGCGACATTCATCGGTGTTGTTCCAGGGGATTTTGTGGAAATCACACCATTTTCCGGTGTCCTTCTTCGTCTTCCTGTGACCCTTCTTTTCCTGTGGCTTTGGCTGGTTTTCAAGAGATTGTTTGTTAGGGTCGTATTTATCATACTTTGTTTGTTGCGGATTTGCAGACCCGAACTCCTGTTTGTTTTGGTGTTTAAATTTCTTCTTGATTTTAACAGCATATCGATAAGCAGCACCGAGTGATGAGATGTCTAGAAAATCCATTTCAGTCTGGATGTATCTTTGTAGAGCCCCATGGTATTTCAGAACCAAATATCGTTTGGAGTCTTTGATACTCAGCTTGGTGCACAAGGTATGGAAGGTATTGGTGAAATTTGGAACTGCTTGGCCCCTCTCTTGTCGCAGTGTGTTCCATCTCATATACCGGTCCTCATAGTTTCCAACAGGTTAATATTGCACCTTTACCGCGTCCACAAAAAAATCCCAAGTGGGATTGGCCCCATATATTCCAGACTCTTCTGTGGAAATTTGCTCCCAATAATTTTTCCACCAATGTTTGACATGGGGGAGAGCTTTAAGGAGTGTGAAGGTGATCTTTTCCCTGTCAGAAAAATGGTGAACATATAAATAACCTTCTAGCAAATTTAACCATTTGTCTAGGGAATCTGCATCTATCTAACCTTCAAATACAGGAATATCAAAATTAACATGTACCTTGAAAGGAAAGATGCTTCCAAAGTTGTTTTTTTATGAATATGTGCTTGTTTCTATCAACAAACCTTGAAGGATGTGGGAAAAATTCTCCATCATTTCGTCCCTTTGTCGCGTGAGAGCTTGCTCAAGCAACAGATTGATAAAATCATATGCTCTGTCATTTTTATTTTCTTCCACCATGGAGGGTTTCTTCGGTGTGTGAGAGTGATTGTATTCAATAGAGACAAGCTCGAGACCCAACTTTCTATACTCGGACCTCGTCGGGGACATTCACTGAAAAAACGATCAAGAGCAGCCTGCTCTGATACCACTAATCTGGATTATTTTCGGCACGAAATGAGAGTGGAGATATAATAAATAAATGTACAGAGATATCTCAGATATACAATATTATAAAAAAATTGTATCAGAGATGAAACCATAAACACAGATATACAATAATACACAATTTTCTATTAATGAGTGAAAATGTACAAAGACTGTAAAATACAAAGTGAAAGACTCGCTGGAATGGTGGAAGCTTATCTCTGAGAAGAGATGTGATGGCTACTCACATCCATGAGAAGATGATTTTACAATGAGGCTCCAAAGGAATTTTTATCATAAATAAAATCCAAAACCCTAAGCCCAGAAGATGAAAAGCCAACAATTTTGTGGACCCCGTTTTGGGTAGTTTGGTGTATCAAATTCTCGGGGGCGTAACTTTGGCATACGATCTTTGTTTGGGGTGCACGATAGCTCGTTGGAAAGGTATTGTCAAGGAGATTCATTTTGGGGGATCAATAAGATCCTTTTTCTATCATTGAGAATATCTATCCTGAAAAACCTTCATTTAGGCCCTCAAAATGGCCCCAGAATTTAAAAACTGCTAAAAATAGTAAATTGCCAAAATTGCCAGAAAATTGTTTTGAGCGAGTTGGAAAAGGTGGGTGGCCATTGATGTCCACCTGGATCAAATTCATGGCTAAATTTGTAAGTTAAAATCAAGATTCTCCTCATACCTAAAATGATTAGTCAACTAACACTTGCATAAATTATGGTGTAGTGAATTCTACCATGGGATACAACATATAGACAATACAATTTTCCTATTTCCATCAACACGTAATTAATTCCATTGTAGATCCCAAGGATATGTCAAGATAATGTGTTCTAATATAGTATATCATGTGGCTAATGTTTACATTGTTGGAATTAGATAAATTGTGTCTTCTAACCAATGAATGGAACCATTCATAAATTCTTGGATACCCAATATTGTAACAAGGATTCTAACTATGATGCATTTATGATTTTTTTAGCCTTCACATAATGGGGACAACCCAAGGGTGTGGATTCTCATAGAGGGACCCTAACGCTAAGTACTTAACACAATAGTATGGAGAGATTGCATGCATCATGGTAAAATATAGTTATGTCTCCATTGATATAGTTATTAAAGAGTACTACCATGCCATGTGGATGGTAATACAAAAGTCCTTCAGCATTCCAAAGTAGCTAATTCATAGGTATGGAAAATGTTACCAACTCAAATTCAATATCCATTATTATATATGCTAACAATTTAGTGATGGATGTGTAGAAAAAGATGTCAAATTCAACCCATTGAACTTCATGTTGATCGCCAAGTGGGTTGAAAGGGTCCTAAAATTGTGGGATAAAGAGGGAGAAAAGGTGGAAAACAAATGTGAGAGAAGATAACTTTTTGGTATTGTAGTTTTGGAATCGTCAAAGTGAAAAAATCCATCTATCAATTTTATAGAAGATACCACCATAGTTACCTATGAAAAGAAGCCATGGATAGCTAAGAAACAAGGAAAATAGAAAGAATCAATTGATTCCAATGTATTAACATGGAAAGGTGGAGAAACACCTATCGTTGTACGAATAAATGAGATTTTGACCCCAAGACATGCATGGATTTACTGAGTCCACCCACAATAGTTTATGCCTCTAGTAGTAGGATGATCCATATTTCCATTACCTCACTAGAGTTGAGGACTCAATAGTAACCACTAAAGTTGATTTGACACACCAATGAAGTGGAAAATTGTATCCATGTCTAATTATGTTGCACTAGCCTCTCTAAAAAAAGACATAGGAAAATGGATCAAAAGAAACAAAGAGCCCCGACACCTCCCCTCCTTTCTTTATGAGATAAAGGGTTGTTACAAACCCCACCATGTTATTCCATCAAGGTGGATATCATATAAATCACAAGGACCACATGGGATTTGGATTGGTAGAGGATTGGAAGGACCAAAATTCAATAAGACCTATAATTGAACTGCCATTAGAGACTTCTTTAATGATTTTTCCTAAAAAGAGAAATTTCCATAGCATATGTATTTGGGCATGCCTATTGAATAAGTGAAGATGCATTTTCCATTCCCATAAATATAGAGTATAATGTTAATATCAAGAATATTGTTAGTAATATAAACAGAGAAAGCTACAACATAAATGCACAATATGAAAGCACAAGAATCCCATAACCAAATTTCCTTGCTAGGGAAAACATTTGGCTAGTCTACAGTAAGGGTTGACTCAAATCAAGACGCCATAATAGATCAGTATCTACATTCTCACCCTATAACTATTCTTGTAAGACAATATATTGACTTAACATAGAGACTAGTAGTCTATCAACCAACCCCTAGAGGAGTATACAACCTAATCATGCTTTCTATGCTTTCTGGATGAAATGACCTAAATCTGAGTTTAGATTCATTATCAACCAAAACGAATCCTCTAGAGAGTTAGCTAGTATGAATAAAGGAATGAATAAGAATTTTAATATATCATTGTAAGTGTATACCTCTACAAAGATCTAGTAAGGGAACTATGTTCTATACCACATACAATAGACCTATAAATGGTGGAAATAACTGAGTTGAATGACATTATGATGAATTATAGTTGATACCTACACTAAAGATTAATAAATATGGATTAATACTTAGAGGAACTACAAGACCAAAATCATCAATTGAAAGAATAAGTGGTGAAGCATATTGTAGAAAGAGAGTCTTTATGCCCTACATATGAACAAGGCCATGAGAAGCAAGTCCCTTAGAAAGTGCATGATGAACAAGAAATAATAGAGGAATAATGAATGAAAGAAACACAAAATGCTAAAAAGAAACCAATAGACTTAGTATTGATTCCTACACTAAATGAATCTAACTCCCAGTTTGAACAACTAAATCAATTGTATATCAAGAGTCGCACTCTAAAGGAAAAATTCTAGAAACATAAAGAGATTGTGGTAGAGCCCCAGAAGTGGATTGATGACTAGATAGAGAGATGCATTTAATACTATGGTTGAGCATATATGGAAGCTATAACATTTGATGGTACATACAATATGGATGAATATAAAAAGTGTACACAATAGCAAGATGCCTTGGAAGATTCAAAGAAGAATATGTGAAGCCTAACTAGAGAAACTTCCATGGGAAAGCTCATGAACCTTTTTTATTTGCAAGAGACATGAAAAATAAAGTTGAGGCTCGGGTCAAAGAATATCTAAAGAATTCCTCAAAAGAAGAAAGTGTTATTGATGAAACCATTATCAGCTTCATCTAGTAGACCTTGAATGATATAAAGAGATGGAGTTCTATGTTTTAGTTGAATGTTTCAGCAAGATGCAATAATCAAGAAAATTATAGGGTTATAACTATTGTTATAAAAATAGATTCAATTAACTTGGAATGAGTTGGAGATAATGATTAGTGACTATTGTGGCTAAGTTTTCACCAAAGAGTGGAGATAAAAATCTATTATTTTTTTAAATATGAAATATCCATAAAAGAGAGAGCTGCATATAATCCTAGGTATACAAACAATGAAAAAATCCAATATTTCATCCACAAAACTATCGATCTAGAAGCCTCTAACTATTTTTATTAAAGATGAAAAGCCCTTTTTAATAGTACCTTACAACTATTAGTTCTAGATTCATATAGATAATTCTATAATGACCTCACCTATGTTATATATATATATATATATATATATATATATATATATATATATATATATATATATATATATATATATATATATATATATATATATATGAGTTTGGTTGATAATGTAAAGGTTATGGGTATTATGCTTTGAATGTTATGATGTTCTTGTATGTTTAAATTATGCACTCTATTAATATGTGGTAAGGATGAGGCATACATGTATCCATGCTATGTTAATATAGTGGAGTTACATAATTGCATGGGGGATTAGCTCTATAAACCTATGGAATAACACATGAATTCATGGGATATTAAATAAAACCCTAATTTTATTTCTACATCCCAAAATTTAATTATTAATACCCCTTCCAATACATATTTCCAAACAAAATAACCCCTTGTATTCACCAAATATTGTAAGTACCATTTTTTCATGACATTTTTATATCCCTTATTATTTCTCTAGTATGTTGGTCCCAATATTTGACATATGTATCTAACATTTACTTCATAAAACTCCTTAAGTTAGGATCATCCATCATGTTCCTCAAAAATAATAATATGGTTTCGTCTTTAGATCCTTCTATTATGAAACATATTGCCATTTTCATTACACGTTAAGATATTTTCAAGGTTAACTGATAATTTTGATAAGTTAAAAGGAATATGGATGTACTCTAACCCTTCATGAGATGATTCACTTCCAATAGGAAACTCACAAAAAAATATCCTCACATTGCTAACTCACCCCACACTTCCTCCTCTCTTCAAATTTTGGTTCATTCACCCACCACCATCCGCACCCCCCTCCCCCAAAACAAAACAAAATATGTATACCTTTTAAAATGATCTCACACCTTAATACCATCCATTATTGTATTCAGTTACCTTCTAATTATTTTTAATCCCCCAAATATCAATGTGTGTGATATGATATTGGTTTACTAGCAAATCATATGTGCATCATTGTTCTACATATTATTTTATTGTTTTTAGCTATATGGATGGTATCTACATTATCATTTTTTATATAAGTGAAGGGTTTCCTTCCTATTTGATTGGATGTTTTTAAAGATTAACTAATGGAATCACTACTAAATATGAACGTTTTCGCGACGAAGTTTTGTCGGAATAGGGTCGTTGTTGTGACCAAGATGATTTTTTATTTTGTCGGAATCGATTCATCGGTCTAATGACCACACATGGATCTTCGTCGGTCTAGCAACCGGGAAAAGAATCCTATACACAATAGGGAAAATTTACCATTCGTCGGTTCATCCACCAAGATTAGTCGGTCTAGCAACCCACTTTAGTTGCAAGCCTTGCTAGCATCTCTAAGGAAAACATAACCTTGGTCACTCTAGCGACCATAATTAGTTGGTCTAGCGACTAATGTAAGTCAGTATAACGAATAATATTAGTCGCAAGAGAGACCAATACAACCCTGGCAAACTTATTCAAGCGACCAAATGGCTATACAAGTGACGAACCTGTTCGTCGCTAGAGCGACTAATGTTGGGGTTTTTTTTAAAACAAAATATGTCATTCACACAGGAATAAGCCCATACTAGCAAGCTACAAAAGCATACTTTCTATTAGCGATCAAAAAACACATGCTAATGTTTCCCAAATCACATGATAAGAGGATCATTAGGTAGAAGAGTTATTTTTAAATCTCAAAGTTTTAGAGGTTCTGAGAAAGGCTCAAATTCACATAAATTCAATAAAATGAGGATTTCACCTCTAAAAATAGGCCAAAGGTTAATTTTAGATTTCGGCGGCTAAATGTGAAATTTACAATGTAATGAGCTACTCAAAAGATCTAACTTTCGGTGGCTAAACGGAAAAATACACGACTAGTAAGCTGTCGAAAGATCTGAAGAGTCTAGATCGATCTTCTTTCTGCCCAGATTGCGTTTTTCCATTTCCAAAATCTATGGGAATGATCTCAAATTAAAGATAATAATTATTAGAAGCTATATCATCCTCGTCATCAAGTTTTGAAGGCATATGGTAAGGGAATGAAGCCAAATGCCATGTTTATTCTTGACAGAAATTGCCCAGCCATCAAAGACAGACTTTGAAATCTATGATTTTCACCAGCAAGCGGCCAAATAATTCTCCAGGTTGTCAAATTCAACTTATGATGATAATATTGGATCATTTATGTTAAAATATAAAATTGATTATGTTTATTTTTGGTATTTCAAATCCATTAAATTAGGATCTTGAAACCTTGATGTAAAGGCTATAAAAGCCTAAGAATTCTAAGACACCAAAGGGGGGGGAAACGGTCTGAGGACTGTGGTTCTATTCTTGAAGACTTGTACATTTCATCCTTTGGAGATGTCCATGAATATATATTGACATCGATCTTCTTTCACTTTGTTTTTTCAGTTTTCATATACTTTCTTTCCAAGTTTATGTATACTCAATGACAGAAGATTGTCATCCCATCTCTTCATTGGTATATTAGACTTATATACATTGCTTCTTATGTTTATCTTAGTGTCAGATAGTTGTCATCCTATAAATGCACTCATAATATTAATCTTCAAGTATTTACTTATTATGTCTGGCCATCTACTATATACAAATCTTATATGTGTTTCTGCTGGTATGAAGAAGTATCTTACCTATCATTACTGGCCATTCACATATGCCTTTGTGTAGGTATTTCTTGCTAGCATAATGAGTCTTATCCATGTTTTCACACATTGATTAAAACCTTATGAGAAGCATAGTTGAAAGCCTTGGTCTTTCAAGTGACCCATGTCTTTCTAAATGGAGTTTATAATGTCATATGATTTGATCCTTTTTCCTCCACAGTTTATTGATCTATTTAAGTTACCAAGCTTACACCCTTCTACAGTCAAGGACTAATTTCTTGGAGAGATAACACTTTCATTATGTACTTGGGAGCTATCACTGGAGTCAACCCCCTAATGGTCAATACCGGTGATCCAATTTACCTTGTCATTTATAGATGTAAGCACCATTGTGATGAGTCTCAATCCATGCTAGGGGATTTAACATCGAGCCTCTAATTGTGGAAGGTGAATCTAGAGCATTGGGTGGAGGAGATTTCACAACATCAGACCTCCCTTATGGAGTACTTGGGCACTATTAAATCGAAGGAATTCATGTTAGATGTGGAAAATCAATGCCTAGGAGAAAAACCCAAGGAACAAGAAGCTGAAATTTAGAAGCTACAACAACATGTAAAGAAGATAGTCAGCCTTCCCGAGCCTGATACAGGCCCTAGGAGGTTGATAGTCACATCCAACATATGAAAAATTTTAATACATATCTCATCGAGATGGAAATAACAATTGAAGGCATAGCTATGTACAATGTGCATATTAATAAGAAACACAGAAATCCTATGAAATGTATTAACTTAAAATATGTGCATTTCGTAGTTATACAAATAATCTATCCGGAGTCAATTTTAATATTTCACAATTTTCAGATACAATTAAGCTGAAAAAAAATTATGAACTATGATTACTACTTGCCAATATCTCCATAACATTTTTTCATGCAAGGAAAATAATTTTATTTCATGATAAATCAATGTTGAACCTAGATTATTGAAAGAGTTAATAACATACTTATTTTACCAATTTCAACAACCATTTTCTAAATTTCATCCAGGCAAATATCAGTATAGTGAGTAGAGCCAAAATAGATTGGTGTCCACTTTTCCATAAAATCACGGTCTGTTACATGTTTTCCTTCATGGTTCACTAGGTTAAACAACCCACCAATGGAAACTTTGCCTACTGAGGGCCCGTCTTTCACCTGTGTACATAGATTCTTTATTTCTGAAAACAACAAAGAGTGAAAATATCTCAGATTTCACATAGATGACTTAAAATTATTTTATCTAGAGCTATTTTAGTGGATAAATTTGAATTTCTAGAGGAAAGAAAAACTCATGATGTTGGGGTAGCAAAAGAAGTCATGTATTGTATTGACATAAAAAAGACAATTGTAATTAAGATTGGTCAGACAAAATTCTTATGGCAGAGTAAGTTGGTTGTATTTAAGGCTTATATTGAATTACATAGGCTTTAATTGTCCATTTAAGAACTAGATTGAAGGGTGCCTACCCTTCTCATCCTTTGTTGTTTTAATTAACAGATTGTTTGTCCTTAATCCATATCCTTTATGTCGACAATATCCACCTCTTTAATGTTGGTTCACTTAGGGAGGCAGAATATTTGAAGAAATTTTTTAATCTTTATTGTAGAGCCACTGGAATGGAACTAAATTTGATCAAGTCCTATATCTCATTCAGTTGCAATAGTGAAATATCAAGTAGAAGAATAAAATAGTCTCTTCCACAAATGAGGTATATTTAAACAAGGGTTGCACACACCTAGGATTTGTACTAAATGAAAACTCCTATAATTTTAGGGATTATACTCCATACCATGCATACCAATAATGTACTCTAAAGCATATTAATAAAAATCTGTATATTCCAGCCGCAAACAAAGCAACAATTCAAGTTTTGAGAAGCTCAAAGTGAAATTATGCCATTTAAAAAAAACAGTAGTAGTGTTTCCAATACCCATGCCAGTTTCAAAATTTAATAATCAAAATATTGGGCATCAAGACTCAAGAATATAACTATCAGTTGTTCAATGAGTCTATTGCCCTATAATTAAATGATAAATATCAGTAAATATCATGAAGACAATACTCAAGTAGTAGATAGTAAAAAAGTTATTTATGTAATGTCTCGGAGACAAGCACACAGTTGGCTCATGAAATCAATATGGCAATGTAATCAAGTATCAATAGAAGGCCAGTGTCTCAGAGGGGTTATGGAGTCAAGTACAATATATCCAATTATGATGAGATGACCTCAGGATAGGATATCCTGAGGTCTATCTAAGTATTCAGATAATCCAATGATAACTCTTTCATGTAAACTCATCTAAAACGTATTCAATGAATGATTCAAGGAAATGTATGTGACAACAAGATATTCACTTAAGTGTTCAAATGCCACATGTGTTTGTGTTTGTATACAATGCCTAGAGGATGATGCTTTCAATCTCAAGAATAATGCAAGTATTCAAACTATTAAGATCACTCAATGACTAAATTTTAATGATATAAACAATTCCCTAATAGAGCACAATAATTTTCTTTGAAGTATCTATGACTTTGATCAAACTAATTTCAAGACATCAATATTTCAAAGCCACAAAATGTTTCATATGTGTCAATCCAATAATCCAATAGTATCCTTCTCAGTTCATTACATATCATAAGTTGGGACTGTCTATTTGACTTCAATTCAATATGTATCAGTCCTACTTGTCCTAAATATGCAAATGCAAATGATATGTAACCCCTCCAAATGCACACAAGTTAAGATTTTTAATGTTGCTTATGTATGCAGATTGTAGGTTATGTTCCCCATGAATTATCTATGTCAAAAATAAATTAAATGTGGTTGGGAATGACTATGTTCACATAGTCATAATTGAAGGTTTTACTATGATTTTGGGTGGAGAGTTTGGGAGGCGGTTTAGGTAGAGTGACTATGAGGTATGTGAGTTTGTTTTTAGGGGTGTGTCAAAGTGGAATTGTAAATGTGTTGAACCTGCACAGAATAGATCTAGCTAAACAATGATACACACATTTGTAGAGAGAATTTGAGAAAGAAGAAGCAAGAGAGAAAGAATGGAAAAATTCTCATTCATTGTATTCCACACTCAAAGAGTGAATAATTTACAATATATATAGAATAAATGAGTAACTAATGAGCCATAGTAGTGGTCTAAATTGATCTGGACACACACCAACAGTTACAAGAGTAAACTACCACCTAGTCTAGTCTCTCAGGCAGTTATGAGAGTGAACTGCCACCTAGCTGAGTTAACTAGTCAACTAGTCTTCAGTTAACTGACTGAACAAAGAGTACTGAGTCAGTGATGATCCCAATGTTGCATGGTGACAAAACCTATGCAACATCTAAACTCAACTCAACTAGTCAAACTGAAGTGTCAACTGAAAGAGAATATTCTCCAAGTGGAATATTCTCCCCTAAAATATAGGAGAATGCATAATGACTAATTATGACAAATAAACAAGGAATAACCTTAGGAAAAATAAATCCTAGGTGTGTGTGAAGTAACTCCAACACCCCCCCTGAACATCACTATGGTGAAAATAAAGAATGGGTCCCGGCTACGAGGCCATGTTAGGTACCCAAATACAAAGGATACACTGAACTAAATGAGGAAAGAGGGAAAAAATCATGGGAACAAAACCCCCCCTCAAATTACAATGCATAAAATAAAAAATGATAAGGAACAAAAGGCAGTTAAGAAGCAACCATGTCCTTCACTCCAAGAAGACCTCGCAACTGTGCAAGTTTGTGCTCTTTGAAAATTTTGTTGAAGATGTAGATGTTTGCATGGATCTGATGAATTATATGCATCATTGATATATCCACACATATCCACTTTATCTGCTTGTAATGAATAATATCCAAATAAATTTTGGATGAAATTTTGAAAACCATGCGGCCATTTCCAGAAAAATGCTGAAATTTTGTTGATTTTGAAAAGATTAAAACTTCACTTTCTGGACTCCGTTTCGGACGATTTTATTTTTGAAATTGGATATTTTCCCAAGAGGAATTCAAATATCCAATTTGTTTCTGCAATTTTTTCTCAAAAAATATCATAATGGAGTCTGATTTGCACAACTCTCTTTTTGTCTCCTGAGATGCATGCATGGTGCATGCAAAAGTGTCTGCATGTGACTCCTTAGATGCATGCCATATATCTTCCACATGAATTTCAGAAAATAAATCTGAAATGGAGTAGACATCATCTTCAATTATTGGAATACTGATTTCTACAAAAACGTTTGTAGAAGACTCTTCATAATAAGAGGCTTGATCCTCTGATGGCTTCTCTTCTTGCTCTATCTATTCGACCTCCTGCATGAAATCTTCACAATATTCTTTATTCCCAAATAGAACCTCCAATCTGGTCCATAATTCATTTGGAGTTGATCCTTGTGATTCTTCATATACTTGATGGAAAATTTCGGAAGAAACAGACATGCCGATACTTCTTATGGCCATATCTTGTCTATTGAGAAAGTCATTTTTATCATTGACAGAATCAGACTCGACTTCCATTGCCATGGTTATTTGGTACAAGCCTCTACATCCAAGATGAAGAAGAATTTTTGGCTTCCATTCCAAATATTTATGAGGCGTGAGAAGTATTTCCGGCGAATAATACATCTTTTTGTTGTCTTCAATATTTTGTACCTGCAAAACATGATTTGGTCTAGCTTTTTCTTGGGAGTCCGTCGGCTCTGATACCATGTAAATGTTGTAACGACCCCTCTTTGTTATGACTACAAGCAAACAACAGTGCAAATTTGTTTTTGTTTTTTTTTTTAGTTTTGGAAGAAAGGCAATGACAATGACAGTTAACCACACCACTAATGACGAACGCAAGCATGCATTCCAGGAAAACGGGCAACTATGAATCCACTCACTAACACAAGGGAAACTGGGTGAATCAAGTGTAGAACAACAAGGAGGAATGACTACCTTTCCGACACAAACACAACCACACCTACAAGCTAAGGGACAACACCCCCATCCCGACATCATGGCCTAGACGAACAAATAATAGAACCTCAAGGCACGTGGACCTAACGCCTGAAGGCGTTCGGCCCTTATGCCAAGAGAAACTTGCACGCTCGTCAGAACTCACACAAAAGAACCTACTCTGGCCAATATCTCGTTCTTCGCTATCCCCATGGAGCGCCATGATCCCCTCATCAGGAATCATGTCATTCCTCGGGTGATAGATGCGTCAATAACCTTGGCGCAAAACAAAAGGGACCGAGACTCAAGAAAACTCTGATGAGCTAGTAACCGAATATTGACTGGGAGACTATACCTACCCCACACAAAGGTTGATGAGACACAAGAGGACGAAGACAAGGGGTGATGCCATCCCACATGACATCGTCCCCACCCCCACCAATCACCCAGTCTAATCATTCTATGATTACATTAAATTTTAACAAGGGTTCCATTCTAACAGGGCACGTCAAGTTACAATTAGACAATAATGCATATGCTAAATAAACGTTAATACAATTAATTTTGCAAATCTAAGTGGTCAATACTAAAACCATAATTATAAAGTCCCTCTATCCTTAATTAAAATTCAATCCAGCGAGTCTAAAATTTGCAATCCATTCCTTACTTACCAATCAAATTTTAATCTTTAACACAACCTAATCGGTCAAGTCTATGTTAATCCAAATTCTCCACCCAACTAGACATTAAATTAAATAACAACATTTACAATCTTAAAGTAGAATTCTATCATTATAACACTTATGAACAATTAAATCTCAGCATGTAGTCTAGTTATATTGACCGAACTAACAATACTATTTGTCTAATAATATTAGAAGGAAATTACTAACTATTAGCAGAGTTGGAGCAATTTATCGAGGAAATTAACATAGCGGTTACTTAACAATTAATATAGAAATAACAAGGCAATTACATGACCATTAACATGACAATTAAAAGCACACTAACAAGGTAGTTTACATTATTGTTTTCATAACAAGTAATACAACAATAGAAAGGCATTTAAGGTGTTAGTTAACATTTAACTCGCTGTGTCATTTAATCCAAAGAATGAATCTATTGGCCATTTACATTGTTGTAGCAATTTTTCTAGCAATTAATATGACCATTACATAACAATGAATCTAGCAATAACAAGGCATTTAACTCACTGTTATCCATTTTATTTGCTGGCAAAAATCAAGGCATTTAATGCGACCATTACACAACAATGAATATAGCAATAGTAAGGCATTTAACTAACTGTTATCCATTTAATTCGATGTGGCAAAATTAGCAAAAACGCAGTGCCCACATGGTGGTCAATCATGCCTAGTCGATAGCAACTCAACAATTAAAGGAAAATGTATCCAATCAACATCAATGCAGTCCATCACTCAAGGGAAAACGAAGTCACAGTTTGAAGGTGAAATCATGATCATTATTGCAAGTCAGTTATGAATTGAATAGCAAAAAAAAGGGTGGGCGGATTCAACATGCACACAATCAATTTTTATTTACCAAAACCGTGGTCATTCCAGCAAGTGAATTTAAGATTTAAAAGGCTAAATTCGTGGTTGATTTCTACAGCAAATCATTCCATCGTTGGAAAGAAAAACCATGGGCATTTAAAATGGAAATCTTAGCCTCATTTGAAAGAAAAAACTTGGGCATTTAAAACAGAAAAATCAGTCTTATTTGAAAGAAAAAATGTGGTCATTTAGAACAGCAAACTCAGTCTCATTTGAAAGCAAAAACGTGGGCATTTAAAACAGTAAAAATCAGTCTCATCTGAAAGCAAAAATGTGGGCAACTAAAACAACAATATTGGTCTCATTTGAAGGCAAAACGTGGGCATTTAAAAGAGCAAACTCAGTCTCATTTGAAAGAAAAAACGTGGGCAATTTTAAACGACAATCTCCGTCTCATTTGAAATAAAAACGTGGGCATTTAAAACAGTAAACTCAGTATCATCTGAAAGCAAAAACATGGGCAATTAAAACAGTAATCTCGGTCTCTTTTGAAGGCAAAATGTGGGCATTTAAAATAGCAAACTCAATCTCATCTAAAAGAAAAAACGTGGGAAATTAAAATAGCAATCATGGTCTCATTTGAAGGCAAAACGTGGGCATTTAAAACAGCAAACTCAGTCTCATTTGAAAGCAAAAATGTGGGTAATTGTAAAGAGCAATCTCTATCTCATTTGAAAGCAAAACGTGGGCATTTAAAACGGCAATCTCTGGCAACATTTAAAAGAAAAAACATTTTTCCACTTCCAGGATACCAATACCAAATGCAAACATGAATAAATTCGTTTTTCCATTGCCTGAATACCAATACAAAATACAGACATGAATCAATTCATTTTTCCATTGCCAAAATACCAATACAAAATGTATACATGAATCAATTCATTTTTCAATTGCCAAAATACCAATACAAAATGTAGACAACAGTAAGAGAACCGAAAGGATCCAATCATCCAAGGACAACAATGGAGGTAGATGGATGATAGGTTCATCCTTTGCTCATCATCTTCACACAGAAAGGCAGGGCATTGAGATCCATAGATCTATTAACATCGAAACGATGACCATAGATCAGGTTCCTGGTCGACTGCCCAGGCGAGGACTGATAATCTAGGGATGATAGGCAAAACCACCACAATGGTCACAATCAAACACCACAAGGAGGTCAAGACATATGGGGAAACGAAGGCCATGGGAGTCAATCAATCATCGAGCTAGGCTATGAAAGAAACCCATTCATCAATCTAGACAATCAGTTTACTTACTCCATTAAACATGCAGATCCAAGCACAAATCCTACAACAATCTACCATAAAAAAAAATGAAGGGAGCGTATCGTTGCTTGATCGCTCACTCTGAGTGATGTCCTGCGCACTCCTTGCAACTCTCGCTTGTCGACCGGCAAGACTTCACCGATACCTCCCAGCCAATGCTAGGGGTACTCTTATTTCCCCTTAGCCCCCCGAGCTGCAAAAGGGCCACACACACTATCCAGAGATTCAAGTAGCTCCCAGCTCACCTCGCAAGGTCGAGCTACCACTCCTCACCGAGCTGGGTATCCCAACTCCCACAAGCTAATTCAGTCAAGTAGATATTTCTACAACGTAACATTACGCAAACAGAAGAGATCATTCATCCTTCTCCTCCCTTCATTATATAGAGTTTAAAAGCCCCTTACTTTCCTAAAATCTCATTTAATGAAGTTTTTCAAAATTAAATCCTAAAAATTCCTCCATGTACAAGTGTCACCCATCCCCTTCATTCCTCCACAAATTAATTTCTTTAATTAATTAAATTCCCTTATTTCCATCACCCACCTAGAGTCACTCTTAGAATCACTCCTAGGTGTCCCCAAATTCTCTTACAGGTTTTAATTACTTTTCACATTATCAATTTGCTAGTTCAGTTTTAAATTAGAAAGTTCTTAATGGTAGATACCTTACTAAGTTTGACTTTCTACTTTTTCCCTTGGGTTTCCCTTTTCTTCTTATGTTTCCCTCTTTTCCTAGTTTCCTAAATATTTTAGATTTCCCTCTTTCCTCTTTTCATTTAGGACTCAAATTTGCAGGTGTAGAAATTAACCCCCTTTTTCCTTTTTCCCTTTTTAGTTAATAATTTTAAATTATCATAAATAATAAAACAATTATTTCCCTTTTTTTTAAATTTTACCCAAACAGATTTTTATGAATCATTTAAATTGCTTACCCCCTTATTATTACAAGATTTAATGAAGAGTATAATTATTATTTATGTTGTTTTTATTTTTATTTTATTTTTAAATAGATAGACAAAATTTTACCACTAGCATAATTTAGACTTAGACCTTAAATTTTCGTATTGGACAACATTTTATAAGGGAATTTGTTTTTAAAAATTCTTAACACGTTATTCGTCCTAAGGCCATCTAGGTTCATTCATTTCATCAACAACAACGCAATGTGCCCTTCAAGACGCACTAGGTGCTCCAAGGGTGCCACCTACCTTAATTTGTTTCCCTTGCGCGATGTTTCCTTCAAGATGCACTATGTGCTCCAAGGGTGCCACTCGCCTCTTTCCATTTTTCTTGCGCGATGTGCCCTTCAGGACACACCATGTGCTCCAAGGGTGCCACTCGCCTCTTGACTGACTTGGTAGACATCAAAAACCTCTGGAGTCAATACTCCGCCAGGTGAACTTGTGGGAGACTAAGGGCCTCTAAGGAATAAGGCCCCTGCCTTATTGCGCGCCCCTTAGAATCATCGTGAGCGATTGTCGCAGTCTACCCTCACGGCATTGTGGTTCCTCCTGAACTAGGTAAACGTTAACCTACAATTCAAGCTAGGACGGGAGTGCTAGTAGGTTGTGACAGGGATACTTTCCACACCTCTCCCTCAACATCTTTGGTAGTCGTGCGTGACCCCTTTACTCCACATGTGAGTCTCGTTGGCAAGTTATCGTCAACCTACATCATCAACGAATCATGTCAGAATATATCCATATCATATCATCTAATCAGATGCACTAATATCACAGTAAAAAAATCAAACCCCAATGGTACACTCCCCAACTCGATCCAGAGTCCAAGGGGTTCCATCGATGCCTCTACATCCTCGAGGTCCAAAATCCTGCACACTCAGTAAAACCGAGCCAATAGCACATGTCTATGTCAATGCAGTAAAACAACATGTCATCAACCCATAACGCCTCATAATCAAAATCAAATTTTTTAATACCATAATAATCTGGATCACTTGCGAGCAAGTGTCCTCAAAGAATAAGTTCACTCAGTGCGCCAGAGCGTGATGTTACATACACCCCCTCTTGGTCTAAACTTCATCCCCAAGTTTCACAGTATAAGTTTCGAAATAATGTGTATCACAGTATCATAATTCTATCTATCAAACAAAAATGGAAACTGATGGTGCATATCATATGTGTCCTCCTAGGTCGTCGAGTGTGGACTCTAGTTGTCCCACTGGACCTTGACATGCTCCATCGTTCGATGTCATAGCTGTCGAATGCGATGATCCAAGATGTGGATCGGCTCAGCCGTGAGCTCCCCCTCATTCGACACCCGCCAAGTGCTCAAGTCAAAACATGTGTAGGATCATTAAACAAAATGTCTCAAACAGAGACGTGAAAAACATCATGCATACGCCTCAAAGAATCAGGCAAGGCTAGTCAATAGGCCATGGGCCCCTTTCTCTCCACAATCTTGAAAGGTCCCACGAACCTAGGAGAGATTTTAGCTCCCTTTTCAAACTTGATCAAACTCTTATGCGGTTTAACCCATAAGAAGACTTGATCGCCAACCTCGTAACTATGGTCGACACGGTGCGCATCGGCATAACTCTTTTGTCGATCCTGTGCTTCTTTAATCCTTTGTCTTATCGTTTTCATTTTCTCTTCCATTTCTTGGATCACTTCTGGTCCCACTAGGACCTTATCCTCAAGTCGATCCCAACTCAAAGGTGTCTGACACGGTCGCCCGTAAAGAAACTCGAAAGGCGCCATCTTAATGGTGCTTTGGTAACTGTTGTTATAAGAGAATTCCACCAGTGGTAGGAATTATTCCCAATGCTTTTGTTGGTCCATCACGTACATGCGCAACATGTCCTCCAAGGTATGGTTCATTCGTTTATTCTTCCCATCAGACTCCGAGTGATACGCAATACTAAAGTTAAGTTGGGTTCCCAAGGCCTCTTGGAAACTCGTCCAAAATTGTCCAGTAAACACTGATCCTCGATCGAAGATAATCCTCTTCGGCATGCCATGCAGCCTAACAATCTCACCGATGAAAACTCTAGCTATGTCAGGTGCCTGATACGTCATACGCATAGGAATAAAGTGAGCACTCTTCGCCAAAGTGTCTACTACTACGAAAATCGAGTCATGTCTCCTTGCCGTCAGTGGAAATCCAACAATAAAATCCATCGAAATAACCTCCCATTTCGATTCTGAAATATCGTGTGGTTGTAGTAATCATGTTGGGTGTCTATGATCAGTCTTTACCTGCTGACATTCTAGACATCTGGACACATAGTTGACTATGTCTGCCTTCAATCCCTTCCATAAGAATAAGGGTTTAAGGTCTGCCCTCATCTTCGTGAGTCTAATGTGATCCATGTAGACGGCTCTATGAGCCTCACTTATGATCATCATCCTCAACTCGTTCTTCGGTAGTACATAAATCCAATTTTTAAACCTTAATAAACCATCGCTATCAAATGAAAATCCTTCAAATCTAGGTACCATCATTGTTTTTTGTCCGATAAAACCCTCGACCTCTTTGTACCAATCATCATAACGCTGTAAAGTTAGAATCTTTTCACGTAGATTCGTCTGAAGAGGCAGCAATGAAAAGATGCGTGGTCTCTAAATCAATGCATTTTCCACTCGGTTCATTGTTCCTTTTATGTAAGTAATCTCAAAGTCGTACTCGCTAAGCAATTCTAACCAACGTCATTGTCACGCGTTTAGGTCGCTTTGCGTAAAGATGTGTTGTATTCCATAGTGGTCAATATTTAGTTTGAATTTTCGTCCAACAAGGTAGTGTCTCCAAACCTTCAAGGCATATACGATGGTTAACAACTCCAAATCGTGTGTCACGTAGTTCTCCTCATGCCTTCTCAATTTCCTCGAGATGTAAGTGATCACTCATCCATCTTGCATCAAGACTCCAAATAAGCCTTCCTTGGATGCATCAATGCATACCAATAAGTCTGCGTCCATGTCAGGGACCTTTAGTATTAGTGTTGATGTCAACAATTCCTTCAGCCTCCGAAATGCTTCCGCGCATTTCTCGGTCCAAACAAACTTCTTATTTTCTTCTGCAATTCCGTGATCAGATTTGCTATCTTCAAAAATCCCTCAACGAACCGTCGATAGTATCCTGCTAAACCCATGAAGCTACGCACTTCCAGGACATTCGTCGACATAGACCATTCCATAATAGCCTCAACCTAAGCTGGATCCATGGAAATACCTTCGCTGTAGATGACATGCTCTAAGTAGTGAATCTTCGATTGATAAAATGAGCATTTGGAAACTTCCCATACAATTTTTTCTCTCACAAACACTATAGTACCAAGCGTAAGTGCTCGTCATGCTCCCTCTTCATCCAAGAGTAAATCAAAATATCGTCAATGAATACTCGGATGAACTTGTCCAAGTACTCGCGGAACACCCCGTTCATCAAACTCATAAATATCCCTGGGGAATTTGTTAGTCCAAACGGTAAAACAGTAAACTCGTAATGTCTCAACCTCATCTTAAAGGCAGTCTTAGGGACATCATCCTCCTTGATCTGTAACTGGTGATACACTGATCGCAAAACGATCTTTGAGAACATCGTCGCACCCTTCATCTGATCGAACAGATCATCAATCCTCGACAACGGATATTGATTCTTGATTGTGGCCTTGTTCAATTGACAGCTGTCAATTCAGAGTCTCCATGACCCATCCTTCTTTCGTATGAAAATAATAGATGCACCCCACGGTGACACACTTGGACGTATCAGTCCTGGGTCTAGCAATTCCTTCAGCTTCATTCTCAACTCTTGTAACTATGAGGTTGACATCCGATAAGGCATTATATCTATCGGTTGAGTCCCCGGTTTTATGTCTATAGTAAACTCCAATTCCCTCTCCGACGGCATCCCAAGTAACTCCCCTGGAAAGACGTCTGCAAACTCTCTCACCACCGGAAGGTGTTCTAGACCTTCCTCTACTCCCTTCTCATTTAACGCAAGGATCTCATAAAGCTTACACCCCTTGCACATGCTCTTCCGTAGCTGCAAGGAAGAGATGAACCTCAGAAAAACTCCCTAGTTCTGACCTACAATCACTCATATTTTTCCCTCATCATCGACCAAGCTCAACCGTTTCGTCTTACAGTTGAGTATTACCTCATGTGATTCCAACCAGTCCATACCAATCACGACATCATAAGATCCTAATATCGTGATGTACAGGTTGGACCTGGTGAAAAACTCTCCTAGGTTAAGGGTGCAGCCCGTAACGTTTCCTCCAACCTTCTGTTTGGCTCCTGAAGCCATCTCTATGAAGTTAAAATCATCATGTTCGACTGCCTTTACCTTAATCCTTTTTATCACTGCACCTGAAATGAAACTCTCAGTAGCACCGGGATCTATCAAAATACTAAGGGTCTGGTCAACGACGGTACCCGACGTCTCGATCATAGTCGACTGGTGCTCTTCCTAGCGATTATTCACCACTGCATAAATTCGGAGGGCCTTGCCCATATCTTCCACTGTAGTGGGTCCAGCTGATCCAGACGCTCTAGTCCTCTCCATCAGGCAGTCGTACTGGTAGTGTGGCTCCCCACACTTCCAATACCCCTTCTTCGGTCCAATACTCCTGGTACCCAAAGTAGAAGATGAATTCTAACAATAAGGCCAAACTCAAATTTCTTGACCTTAATTTTTTGGGTAACTTGGTGCGGAGCATACCGAAGCAGCTCCAAAACGGGCATCATACTCAGGCACCGCGCAGCTACCTCATTGCAAGGCGTCGAACTCGTTGAGCTGATGCTCAACAAATTCCTTAGAAACATACCTCTCCTGGAACCGTCCCTCAAACAATTCCCATGACACGTCGCCGACGACCATGTTCAAAAGGGGCAGGAGCGTCTTCCGCCATAAAAGAGCACTCCCCTTCAGTCGAAAGGCCACCATGTGGACCTTCATGTTGGAGGTCGTAAACGCGAAGTGTGAAGCACACGCCTTGCTCTACAACTATGATTCAATGACACCACCGTCCGTGACACTCGTGGATGCTATAACTCATCTCTCTTGAGATTTCGGAGGATGCTAACAATACTAGCTAGGGCGCGTTGTGGACCCTCAAGGATGCCCTCTAAATGTGATCTCCACGAGGACACGTTAAGGTTTTTACTTAACGCAAGGGTTAATACTCATGGGTTTACTACAGTGGAAATCCTGGTGATCCACAGTCTGGTTGAACCCGCTCTGATAACATATGTAACGACCCATCCTCATTACGACTACAAGAAAACAACAATGCAAATTTGTTTTTTTTTTTTTTTTGAGTTTTGGAAGAAAGGTGATGACAACAACAGTTAACCACACCACTGATGACAAACTCAAGCACGCATTCCAGGCAAATGGGAAACTATGACTCCACTCACTAACACAAGGGAAACTGGGTGAATCAAGCATAAAACAACAAGGAGGAATGACTACCCTTCTGATGCAAACACAACCATGCCTACAAGCTAAGGGACAACACCCCCATCCTGACATCATGGCCTAGACGAACAAATACTAGAACCTCAAGGCACGCGGACCTAATGCCTGAAGGCGTTCGGCCCTTGTGCCAAGAGCAACTTGCACGCTCGTCAGAACTCACACAAAAGAATCTACTCTGGCCAAGATCTCGTTCGCCGCTATCCCCAAGGCATGCCATTATCCCCTCATCAGGAATCATGTCATTCCCCGGGTGATAGATGCGTCAATAACCTTGGCGCAAAACAAAATGGACCAAGAATCAAGAAAAATATGATGAGCTAGGAACTGAATATCGACTGGGAGACTATACCTACCCCACACAAAGGTTGACGAGACACAACAAGACAAAGACAAGGGGTGACGCCATCCCACACAACATCGTCCCTGCCCCCACCAATCACCCAGTCTAACCATTCTATGATTACATTCAATTTTCACAAGGGTTCCATTCTAACGGGGTACGTCAAGTTACAATTAGACAATAATGCGTCTCCTAAATAAACGTTAATACAATTAATTTTGCAAATCTAAGTGGTCAATACTAAAACCATAATTACAAATTCCCTCTATCCTTAATTAAAATTCAATCCAGCGAGTCTAAAATTTGTAATCCATTCCTTACTTACCAATCAAATTTTAATCTTTAACACAACCTAATCGGTCAAGTCTATGTTAATCCAAATTCTCCACCCAACTAGACATTAACTTAAATAACAACATTTACAATATTAAAGTAGAATTCTATCATTATAACACTTATGAAAAAATAAATCTCAACATGTAGTCTAGTTATATTGACCGAACTAACAATACTATATGTCTAATAATATTAGAAGGGAACTACTAACTCTTAGCAGGGCTGGAGCAATTTATCGAGGAAGTTAACATAGTGGTTACTTAACAATTAATATAGAAATAACAAGGCAATTACATGACCATTAACACGACAATTAAAAGTGCACTAACAAGGTAGTTTACATGACTGTTGTCATAACAAGTAATACAACAATAGCAAGGCATTTAAGGTGTTAGTTAACATTTAACTCGTTGTGTCACTTAATCCAAAGAATGAATCTACTGGCCATTTACATTGTTGTAGCAATTGTTCTGGCAATTAATATGACCATTACATAACAATGAATCTAGCAATAACAAGGTATTTAACTCACTGTTATCCATTTTATTTGCTGGCAAAAATCAAGGCATTTAATGTGACCATTACATAGTAATGAATCTAGCAATAGTAAGGCATTTAACTAACTATTATCCATTTAATTCGTTGTGGACAAATTAGCAAAAATGTAGTTCCCACATGGTGGCCAATCGTGCCCAGTCGACAGCAACTCAACAATTAAAGCCAAACATATCCAATCAACATCAACGCAATCCATCAATCAAGGGAAAACGCATTCACAGTTTGAAGGCAAAATCGTGGTCGTTACTGCAAGTCAGTTATGAATTGAATAGCAAAAAAAAGGGTGGGTGAATTCAACATGCACACAGTCAATTTTTATTTACCAAAACCGTGGTCATTCCGGCAAGTGAATTTAAGATTTAAAAGGCTAAATTCATGGGGATTTCTACAGCAACTCACTCCATCATTGGAAAGAAAAAACGTGGGCATTTAAAATGGCAATCTTAGTCTCATTTGAAAGCAAAAACGTGGGCATTTAAAACAGCAAACTCAGTCTCATTTGAAAGAAAAAATGTGGGCATTTAGAACAGCAAACTCAATCTCATTTGAAAGCGAAAATGTGGCCATTTAAAACAGTAAAATCAATCTCATCTGAAAGCAAAAACGTGGGTAATTAAAACAACAATCTCGGTCTCATTTGAAGGTAAAACGTGGGCATTTAAAACAGCAAACTCAGTCTCATTTGAAAGCAAAAACGTGAGCAATTTTAAACGGCAATCTCTGTCTCATTTGAAAGAAAAATGTGGGCATTTAAAACAATAAACTCAGTCTTATCTGAAAGCAAAAATGTGGGCAATTAAAACAGCAATATCGGTCTCATTTGAAGGCAAAACGTGTGCATTTAAAACAGCAAACTCAGTCTCATCTAAAAGCAAAAACGTGGGCAATTGAAATAGCAATCTCGGTCTCATTTGAAGGCAAAACGTGGGCATTTAAAATAGCAAACTCAGTCTCATTTAAAAGCAAAAACGTGGGCAATTTTAAATGGTAATCTCTGTCTCATTTGAAAGCAAAATGTGGGCATTTAAAATGGCAATCTCTGGCAACATTTAAAAGAAAAAACATTTTCTCTATTTCCAGGATACCAATACCAAATGCAAACATGAATCAATTCATTTTTCCATTGCCTGAATACCAGTACAAAATGCAGACATGAATCAATTCGTTTTTCCATTGCCAGAATACAATACAAAATGCAGACATGAATCAATTTGTTTTTCCATTGCCAGAATACCAATACAAAATGCAGACATGAATCAATTCGTTTTTCCATTGCCAGAATACAAATACAAAATGCATACATGAATCAATTTGTTTTTCCATTACCAGAATACCAATACAAAATGCAGACAACAGTAAGAGAACTGGAAGAATCCAATCATCCAAGGACAACAATGGAGGTAGATGGATGATAGGTTCGTCCTTTGTTCATCATCCTCACAGAGAAAGGTAGGGAGTTCTGATCCATAGGTCTATTAACGTCGAAGCGACCACCGTAGATCAGGCTCCTGGCCAACTGCCCAGGCGGAGACTGATGAGCTAGGGATGATAGGCAAAACCACCATAATTTTCACAATCAAACACCACAAGGAGGTCAAGACATGTGGGGAAACGAAGGCCATGGGAGTCAATCAATCATCGAGCTAGGCTATGAAAGAAATTCAGTCATCAATCTAGACAATCATTTTACTTACTCCATTAAACATGGATATCCAATCATAAATCCTACAACAATCTACCATATAAAAATGAAGAGAGCGTACTGTTGCCTGATCGCCCGCTCTGAGTGATGTCCCACGCACTATGTGCAACTCCCGCTTGCTGATCGGAAAGACTTCACCGGTACCTCCCAGCCAATTCTATGGGTACTCTTCTTCCCCCTTAGCCCCCCGAGCCGCAAAGGGGCCACACACACTATCCAGAAATTCACCTAGCTCTCAGCTCGCCTCGCAAGGCCGAGCTACCACTCCTCACCGAGATGGGTATCCCAACTCCCACAAGCTAAGTCAGTCAAGTAGAGATTTTTGTAGGGTAACGTTACGCAAACAGAAGAGATCATTCATCCTTCTCCTCCCTTCATTATATAGAGTTTCGAAGTCCCTTACTTTCCTAAAATCTCATTTAATTAAGTTTTTAAAAATTAAATCCTAAAAATTCCTCCTCGTACAAGTGTCACCCATCCCCTTCATTCCTCCACAAATTAATTTCTTTAATTAATTAAATTCCCCTATTTCCCTCGCCCACTTAGAGTCACTCCTAGAATCGCTCCTAGGTGTCCTCAAATTCTCTTACAGGTTTTAATGACTTTCCCCATTATCAATTTGCTAGTTTAGTTTTAAATTAGAAAGTTCTTAATGGTAGATACCTTACTAAGTTTGAATTTTTGCATTTTCCCTTGGGTTTCCCTTTTCTTCTTATGTTTCCCTCTTTTCCTAGTTTCCTAAATATTTTAGATTTCCCTCTTTCCCCTTTTCATTTAGGACTTAAATTGGCAGGTGTAGAAATTAACCCCCTTTTTCCTTTTTCCCTTTTTAGTTAATAATTTTAAATTATCATAAATAATAAAACAATTATTTCCCTTTTTTTTTTAATTTTACCCTAACAGATTTTTATGAATCATTTAAATTGCTTACCCCCTTATTATTACAAGATTTAACGAAGAGTATAATTATTATTTATGTTGTTTTTTATTTTTTATTTTTTTTTAAATAGATAGATAAAATTTTACCACTAGCATAATTTAGACTTAGACCTTAAATTTTCATACTGGAGAACATTTTATTAGGGAATTTGTTTTTAAAAATTCTTAACACGTTATTCATCCTAAGGCCATCTAGGTTCATTCATTTCATCAACAACAATGTGACGTTCCCTTCAAGATGCACTAGGTGTTCCAAGGGTGCCACTCACCTTAATTTGTTTCCCTTGTGCGACATTCCCTTCAAGACGCACTATGTGCTTCAAGGGTGCCACTTGCCTTTTTCCATTTTTCTTGCGCGACGTGCCCTTCAAGACGCACCACGTGCTCCAAGGGTGCCACTCGCCTCTTAAATGACTTGGTAGACATCAAAAACCCCTGGAGTCAATACTCCTCCAGGTGAAATTGTGGGAGACTAAGGGCCTCTAAGGAATAAGGCCCCCACCTTATTGCGCGCACCCCTTAGAATCATTGTGAGTGACTGTCGCAGTCTACCCTCACGGCATCGTGGGTCCTCTCAAACTAGGTAAATGTTAACCTACAGTTCGAGCCATGGCGGGAGTGCTAGTAGGTTGTGGCAGGGTTGTTGTCCACACCTCTCCCTCAACATATTTGGTAGTCATGCGTGACCCCTTTACTCCACATGTGAGTCTGGTAGGAAAGCTATCGTCAGCCTGTATCATCAATGAATCATGTCAGAATATATCCATATCATATCATCTTATCAGATGCACTAATATTACAATAAAACAATCAAACCCCAATGGTACACTCCTCGACTCGATTCGGAGTCCAAGGGATTCCATCGATGCCTCTGCATCCTCGAGGTCCAAAACCCTGCACACTCAGTAAAACCGATTCAATAGCACCTGTCTATGTCAATGCAGTAAAACATGTCATCAACCCATAACGCCTCATAATCAAAATCAAATGTTTTAATAGCATAATAATCTGGATCACTTGCGAGCAAGTGTCCTCAAAGAATAAGTTCGCTTAGTGTGTCAGAGCGGGATGTTACAAATGTGTTGAACCTGCATAGAATAGATCTAGCTAAACAATGATACACACATTTTCAAAGAGAATTTGAGAAAGAAGAAGCAAGAGAGAAAGAATGGAAGAATTCTCATTAACTGTATTCCAGATTCAAAGAGTGAATAATTTACAATATATATAGAATAAATGAGTAACTAATGAGACATAGTGGTGGTCTAGATTGATCTGGACACACACCAACAGTTACAAGAGTAAACTGCCACCTAGTCTAGTCTCTCAGGTAGTTACGGGAGTGAACTGCCACCTAACTGAGTTAACTAGTCAACTAGTCTTCAATTAACTGACTGAACAAAGAGTAGTGAGTTGGTGATGATCCCAATGTTGCATGGTGACAAAACCAATGCAACATCTAAACTCAACTCAACTAGTCAAACTAAAGTGTCATCTGAAAGAGAATATTCTCCAGGTGGAATATTCTCCCCTAAAATATAGGAGACTGGATAATGACTAATTATGACTAATAAACAAGGAATAACCTTAGGAAAAATAAATCCTAGGTGTGTGTGAAGTAACTCCAACAGGAATAGGGTCTTAAATTAAGACTTCAGGACAGTCAGCAGTAAGGGTTTATGTAGGTAGTCATGGGGTGTCTAAATGTTTAGGAGATAGGGTTAATGGCCTTGCGTTAGGGAGATAATGGCCTAGGCATGAAAGGGGAGATATCCTAGGGTGAGCTAGTATGAAAATAGGTCAACTTTAGGTAGTTTGGGGCTGTAAAAATAGCTTAGGTAGGTAGGTTTGCTAGATGGAGATTGAATAAAAGTGCATAGCCCATCCAATTTAGTATTTGGTGTGACCTAGGTCTGTTCCTACCACTCATTTCCACCAACTATTTTGATAGAGAGAAGAAAGGAAGTGATTATCTTAATATGATCCATCCTTAGAGGTCCATGTAACATCTATCCCATGTATCCCAACATTTTCTTGTTAAAATGAGTTAGGATTCTCTAGTATGGATACCAAAATAAGGTAAAGAGAGAACTGCAAGAGTGTCGGTAGTAGAAGACATAAATGAAGTGTTGACACAAAGGGTGGATATCTTATATACACAAACAAAAGGAAACTAGGTCTTTTGTTTAAACATAATGGAGAAGGGACCACCGGTGTTGAGCATGACACACCCACCACTCAGAAAAACAAAGTGGAATACTTTTCACACTAAAAGATTGCAATTGTAGATATCCAATTCATGGATGCAAAGATGAATCATCCTCAAAATAAAATTGTATTTGTACTTACCATAAAATTACAACAAAAGTGGATAACATAGGTGATGACACCAAAGGTAGACATAGACAGTGAAATAATAAGCAAATGATATCACCTTGGAGAGAATTGGTTATAAAAAAAACACATTCATCAAACGGACAAGGGGTTCTAGTATTAAAAAGGGCATTCCTTCCAATCACGGGGCATGTGGAATGGAATAGGAACCTTGATACTGGATTGTTTTAAATATCCTATTCATAGTTTGAACAAAGACAATACACACCTCATTACTGAACTCAATTGAATGATAAGAAGCTCTTCCCATTTCTACAATTAATCGCCACACAACACATAAATCTAAATTATGGCATCAACTAGGACTCAAATCCAAATTTAAGAAAAAGATCATTTCTTTATTTATGATAAATGATTATAAGTTGCACTTAACTATAGGGAACATAATTACAATTGTGTGCTTGTCATAGGTTCAACTATATCATTAGCTCAAGGAAATATTTAAAAAACAAGTGACCAAAAGAACAAACCCACACAAACATGGTGACAACAACAATTGCAAGGTATACTTATATGGAACTTAGTATCTAAATCTAGTTAGAAGGAACATGATCCAAGTTATTGGCTTTAGTCAGTTAATGCCCTAGATGAAAAATACAGAGTAATTTTGGAGACAACTAAACACAGTTACAATGGTATGTTGTTCTAGACATTGCAATAAATCAAATGATATATTAATCGCCCCATAAACTTCCAAGAATGGGGGAATGTGTCAGAGTGAATCTATATCTACATTAAAATGGTGGAACTGTCTTTCTAATAGTTATGTCAGTCCTAAATTGAGTGCCAAGTTAGTATCTTTAGTAGCTTTAGGGAGCTATAGAGATTAGGTCTAGATGTCTTGTGTTAGGCCACTAAGAGTCTAGGATTTCTAGGCTTAGGATGTAGTTTAGGTTTAGGGTAGGCCGAGGTATGTAGGGGTAGCCTAGGTTAGATTAGGAGGTTCGAACCTCCTAGGAGGAGCAAGAAGCATATGAAGAGGATGATTAAACTGAGGGTCACCACATTCAGTGTGTACTGCATTGATTTAGGCTAGCAATAGTGTTTTCTAGAGAGACATACCTTGGGGATTGTGCCCACCGCCATGCATCCTTAACACTCATGGAGTCAGCATAACTTTGTCTTCTTAAATTCAAATTTCCTAAAAAAAAATATTGATCAACATTCATTACGAAATATCATGATAGTCATAAATCAACCAAAAATCACCTTAAACCAGTCCTTAACAGTATCCATGCCTTCGAGTGATGGGGTGCCTCCAATGTTTCTCCTCTCCATCCTGCGATTCATCACATGACTTAATTATATTTCAGCATAGTAATTAAAGATGTAACAACCTCTACAAATTAAAGACTAAAGACGAATACATGAATGAGCTTCTCTTCGTTTCGAGAATAAATTATTCTCTACTGAACAGGACCAACCATGTGAAGGTGGAATCTCTTTTGGCCCCTCCCCCCCCTCACATCACTCTCATTTCCCCATACCCAATCTATCTAGATTTTACAACTATAATTAGAAATGACAGTAACATTAAATATAAGCAAAAAACATTCATCGCCATGTGCTAAAACAAAAAAACATGAAAGCAAATAACATTCATGACATGTAGGAAAACAAAATACATTACATTGGACCAGAAATATATTGGATTTATATTAATAATAAAATGTCTAAACATTTGTTTTTCTTCTTCTTCTTCTTGGTCTCCATGAAAGTACAAATTAATTCATCATCATAATTTAACTGATCCCCCACAGTTATTGGGCCTTCTTGAAGTGTTTCATCATCAGTACTCAACACCTCGCGCCATGATGAACTTCTAGTATTTTGGCATGGAGTTTGAGGATGCGCATGGGTATCCACTGCTACAACAACAAAAAACATTCAAGTGATATCGGTATTCACTGTTCCTAGGGAAATTTAATTAATACAGATTTAATTACAATGTTTTATACCTAGATTAGTCGGTGTAGTAGAAACAGTAGTTGGTGGTCGCATTGTTGTTTCTGCACGTTTTGATCTCCGCTCTCGATCGGCATCTACACGCTCTTCCATATGAAACAATATAAGTATTTAGTACAGAATATACCCTAAATACTCATTGAAAAATGGAAAAACATTAAAAATGTGCGCATACCACTATGTAATGGTCCTTCAGCAACAGCGCTTGAATCAATATGGGGGTCAGGATGTGGTTCATCGGGTACATCAAGAGCATTGGTAGCATTGTTACTCTCCTACGAATGTGGAAAAGACACACATTATTTTACATTTTAAATGAATAAAAAATATATTTTACATTACAAGTAATCAATGAGTAAAAAATAATCGACAAGTTTTTAATTTCATTTTATTTACCATGTCCTCTAGAGAGACACATGGTGATTTCCCCAAGGATCTTCGTCACACCACCACACCATCAAAAACCTATGTGAACCCGACCTTTAGATCTTCTTTTGTGGCTTCATCGTTGAACAAATCCCCATGCATTGAGCAATATCAAAATCATTAGTCACTAGCTGCAATGAATTACATATTTTGTGACGATGATAAAAAAAAAAGTAAAATGTTTAGGCACTTACAACCCATGCCTTCAATCTCTCGTAACCACCTTGGCCCAGTTTATGTTGGTCATGTTTGTCTTGTCTTGCCTTTCTTGCCTTGGAAGTGTCTTGGAGTCTACGCAATATTTTGAAATATGTTAGATATTGATTTTTTTCCTCATAAAGTAAACAAAAGACCATCATAGTAAATTGAAAACACCTCTTACCTTCCAGGGCCAGGTGGTTTCTTCCCTTGTGATTTCATAGCTAATTCTCTTGCATCGAGAATAATTTATTTCCACTCCCTCTTGGGGAAAACCAAAGGGCATTCTCACTTGGGGTTTTGTACTAATTTATTCCTATACACCTCTCTAACATGTTTCAAATGATTTTTGGTCCTTTTTAGGACTTCTGGATTATTGAACAAGTCATCAAACTCGCCAACCAGTCTGGAGATAAGAAGGCTTTTCAATTTGGAATTTTGTTGATTCCATCATAGTCGAATGGTCGGCCAAAAATTTCTAATGCATAGTCATGCAAACTATTGTAGAACACATTTTTTCCTGTAAAACATCGTCATCATTAGTAATTTAAATCTCATTGATATGTGATTGTTTAAACAATTATATAGCAGGAATATCGATAAAGACATATATTAAATACATGGTAGTTGTACTATTTTTAGAGGAACCGTGTCCTGGTTGACCAAAAATGATACCGCGGTTGTTCTTGTGCTTTGGATACATGTAGCACTAGGGTAATGATCAATGGAAGAGTGATTAGTTCCATGATCATGTACACCACCTGCACGATATGGTGTGTGTTGTGGGGGCGTGGCATCACCCCTAGAAGGTATAGAATCGGTCTCAGGCCTAAAACTTGGGGTGGAAAATAGCCTCGTGTCTACATGGCCATTCGGGTTCATTGTTGCAGTCCTACTGCTACTACCAAGACCTTCCCCTTCCCCTCTCATAAATCTCACAAAATTCTACAATGAGAAATATGTATTAATTTCATATATCAAATTACAAAATTTAAAACCAAAAATTGATATTGTTAGATGACATGAATTACCCCATATTTGCTATATTAATGTGTAATTCATCTATCCTTAGGAAATCCTCATCTGTTTTCGGCCCAGTAATGACCAAATCCCATAATTCCCTATTGGCCTTTATTAGGGACAATTCTATTGTCTGCAAGGGGTATCTAGAATAAAATATCTCTTCATCGCTTATATATTCATCGTTTTCGGTCAATGCAGAGCTAGTAACGGGGCCTTTTCCCCGATCAACGTCTTTTCCACGCTCAAGGCCTTTGCCCCGATCACCACTCTAGCAGAATTTCAAGACGAATGTTAGTACATGCAAGCAATATTGAAAAACCAATATATGAAATAATGGAATATTG
The DNA here is from genome assembly GCA_009831015.1 of Picea engelmannii. Classification (NCBI taxonomy): domain Eukaryota; kingdom Viridiplantae; phylum Streptophyta; class Pinopsida; order Pinales; family Pinaceae; genus Picea; species Picea engelmannii. The sequence continues at coordinate 65,482 of ML810539.1, read as the reverse complement.
ACAAATATTATCAAATGAAACATTCACACATACAAATTAGCAAATATTTGGAAATGAAACATTGAGCAAAAATTAGCAAATGGAACATTCATAAATAAAATAAAATTTCGTCACAAATGAAACATTCACAAATTAAGTAATCCCCTTTTAAGTTTGGGTATAATGGGTTTTGTACCATAGCAAAAGAAGACATTCCTGGGTCAAATCGATTCAGATTGTAATCGACCAACAACTCTTTTCATGCCATTATTGTTTTCACCGCACATACAAATATCCTATTACCTTCATGCTCCTCAAAAATTCAATTGGGTTCCTTTCTTGTCATCCCAAGCCTTGTACTATTTATAATACCTACAATATTCCCCGATGCCTTAGGCCTTCCATCAATATACATAGTCTCTCCTTTATTTTTATTATTGTCTTTCAGCTATATATAATTTGCGGCGAGTGCATATCTCTGCATACTAGGCATATATTGGACCATCCTCAACCATACTCCATAAGTGTAACATGGTCCAACATACTCAAAAAATTCAACCAATACGCCATATTTTACCTTTATTTTGTCCATGGAGATTAAACCAAGGCCATGGATGGATGATAGAGCAATGTGATACATCCTCTCATTAACACAGAAGTCGGTGTCCAACTCTGGCAGTTCCTTGGGTACCCATTGTTTCAGTAGGTGTTTGTACCTCAAGGGAACCTCGATGTCACCTATGCTCTCATCGTCATAAGAGCATGATCCTCCTTCAGCAAGAAATAATTTCATGCGCCTACCAAACTTTCTCTGACCTTTTCACCTCTAGTTGATTTCGCCTTGTTACATGTGTTGGATATGTTTTCCCTTGTCCCTCTCGAAATTTCATCGCTCAAGTTGAATGATAGGTTTGATAGATACATATTTGGTTGTACCTACACTCCATCGAGGGAGAATGAAATGTTAGGCCAACGATCTTCATATTATAGTATAGCTAAAGATAAACATTGAAAAGATAACTTGACATGTAAGACTTTTGCATCTAGGGTTGGAGGCGAACCTCTGAGAAAACACAAAGTATTTCTTCACTCAGTATTTTGGGTAGGTGTTGGGCCAAGAGAAAAAAATATATTAAATGTTTCATAAAAGAATCATGTTGGGTGGGAATTGAGCCAAAAGAATTAAATGAATGCTTCCAAGAATTGTTGGGGTGGAAGGAAGATCTCAAAATAACCCAACGTTATACATCAAATGAATCTGGGTGGGAGGGTATTCTCTAATGAACTAGATCAATGTTGATGTTGAAGATGATTGTTTTGGGTGGGCGTTGAGATAAAGAGAACCAAAACTACTACCAAGAGTAGCTAAGGTAGAGGATTAGACCTCAAGTAACCCAAGCTACATGAATTGAGTTTGTTCATAAGTATAAAGTTTCATTATCCAATATTATGTGTGCTAGAAAAGTGTAGGTAAATATTTGGATGATTCGTTGTTGTGGAAACTACTCATGGAGAGAATGACACCATGTCTCAAATTGCATATGTGCAATTTTATCTTGTTTGATCTCTAACAACTACATCAGAAGAGAAATCTATAAAACATATATACATATTTATGAGTTATGTAGTTGTTGAGTTAGATTGCTAGAATAGGTTGTTGGATGAGGAAGAACAAAACCAAACCAATGCCTAGAGATAGGTGTCCAAAGTAGATATATTTGTGTGCATAGGACATGCATCAGTTGCAATGTGCCCAACATAGTACCAGTTGCAATTGTATTATTTCCCATGATCGAGAAGTGCACAACTGATATAAAAAAGTGGTAATTATATCTTGTCAAATGCCAAAGTGGTAATTTCATATAACATAGGGATTATAAACTTATAATCTAGGAAGGATTTATTAAGTACAAAATCTGGTTGTTGTTGTCTTACCATAGAGATATGTGAGTTGAGAGAGAAATGTCATGGACAAGAGCCATGAGAATGGAGCTCATGAAAACTGGTGTGTAAAAGTGAAAAAAACAACTAGAGTGAGGGTGTAGTAAAAGTGTGTTGATCCACCTACATGAGTTGACTTGAATAAAACCATGTGAAAATTTGACATAATTGACGCAACCGCACCCCTCGGAGCACGATCGCCTCACAGGACCCTCTTTCCTTTCGGCCCGAAGAACTCAACGGTCCTTCTATTTCCCTATCAGGAAATCTGCACCCCACAGGTTCTCTTCATATCTCGATCCTCTTTCCTTCCTTTCGGAGGATCGGCGCTCGCGACTTCGCAAGTTAGCAGTCGAGCACTAAACCTTCGTATCCCCGAGATCCGATGCTTCGATCTTCTCCCATTTCCTCGGGACTTCCACTTTATCGTAGCCTCGCACTATCGCGATTTCGCCGCTCCCGACTCCCAGCACTCGGTCCTCCAACTCCCGAGTTTCGATGTTCCGAGACGCCAATATCCTCCTCTCGCGCCTTCGGACCCTCGCACCTCGCGACTTGATCCTCAAAGTATTGGGGCCTCCAACTTACGAGTCCCGAACTTGTGAGATCCCTGATCTCCGCCACCTGTCTCGCACTTACTCCTGTGGCCTACGCGACTTACGTCACTGTCGGGATGTCGCACCTCGCGACTTCGCGACTCCCATTATCAACTTCCAATGTTATTCTCACGAGATCCCGATGGGCGATCTCTCGAACAATTTGACGACCTCAGCTGACTTTTATCAATGCTCTACCCCTCCTGAGCTTAGAGCTTCTCTGTGCTTGCACTGTGGCTTCCGCAAGATCCAACGGCCCTCGGATTCTCGCGACTTTCCTCGGAGAAATCCCGACTGTCCGTTCTTCCCGATGAAATCCCCGAAATGACGAGATGCTCCTCCACGGAACTCGTCACCCTGCACACAAATTTGCGCCCTTGCTCGAACACTTTGATGTGCACCTCTTTTGTGAAATCATTCGACAAATTCGAAGGCCTACTTCTCCTGACTTGTTCTCAACTTCTCAAGTCCCTCAGGAGAAACTCTTGCACGCACCCCTTGCGGCAATTCTTCTACAACAGCTAAGTGTTGAAGCTTTCGACTCCGCGCACTCCTGCAGCAGCAGTCTTGATTCCTTCTGCTCAAAATCGCAACTCTGAGTCTCCGTCCAGCCTGCGAACTCCTTGCATGGATCCGGTGCCAAATCTGCACTTCTTGGAACTTAGGACAAAATTTCTCCATATTTGAACCCTGCAGTCACGCACTCCTTGCGGAAAAATTCAACTGCACTCCTCGCAGGAATTCTCTGGTTCAAGATAGAGAAATAATTGAAACTAACTCCTTGTTCTCACAGTTTTCAATTTAACCATGAAATTACATACATAGCATATAAAAGAAAATGTATGACAAGAAGCAAACATTCATGAGCGTAATATCAACCATATATAGAGAGTAACACAACCATGGAATTGAATCAAAGCTTTCTTCTATTAATTCAATATCTGTACATGGAAGTTCTTCGTACATTTATTTGTTGCTCTTTCCTCTTCTGAATGCTTGATAACAATACAATGTACAAAGGAGGGTGTCTATATCCCTTTTCCCTCTCGAGCTCTAAAGCTATCAAATCTAGAATTAAATGTTCTATCTACTTTACATTAAATCTATTAAATGCCTCATCTACCTAAGGACGTGAGCTTATCTGCTCAAGGTCCATTTACAATATACAAGCGCGCTTTCATAAATTTCTTCATTAAAGACTTGCGCAATAATCTCAAGGTGAAATTCAAAAAGAAATTATGCTGGCTTGTCCAGCTGTCTCCTTCTTTTGCGCTGGCTCGCTTGACGTGGGCGATGCTCCTGCATCATACTCCCTCACTTGAAAAATTTCATGGGCTCCTTTCCATGAGCTCCTGCACAGTCTGTCCATGCTTCTATATCATCGCTTCGGTCTCCCAACTGGCATCCTCCACTGGGTGATTCTTCCACTTGACCAGATACTCAAAATATTGCTTTCGCCTGGTCTTTCTGCCCACTCGCTTGTCCAGTATGCACTCCATCTGCGGCTTTTCTGCTACTGGAATCTGCTTCGTCCACTGGATCACTGGCTCCTCAGTTCCAGTGTCTATTTCTCCATCCCTGTATGGGTATAAGTCTGCTACGTTGAATATCAGAGATATTCCGATGCCATCCGGCAACTCGATCTCATAAGCGTTTTCTCCGAATTTCTTCAAGACCCTGCATGGCCTGATTTTCTTCATCTTGAGTTTATTGCATGTTCCCCTTGGGAACCTTTATTTCCTTAGATGTGCAAGAACTAGATCACCAACTTCAAATTGAAGTTGACTCTGATGTTGATCTGCTCTACGCTTATATTTCTGATTTGAATCAACCAGTCGTTGTTTCACCCTGCTGTGAAGTTCTTGCATCGCCTCAGTGAATTCCTCTGCACAAGCACTGCTAGTCGCAGTCTGTTCTGAATATCACAATTCAAAAACTCCTCTCGGCTGCATCCCATATACAACCTGAAATGGACTCCTTCTGGTACTCCGATTCACTGAATCATTGTACGCGAACTCTACCTGTGGAAATACATTGTCCCAACTGCTACGGTGTTCTGTTACTAAGCTCCTCAATAGATCTCCCAGACTTCTGTTCACAACCTCTATTTGTCCATCTATCTAAGGATGATAAGAAGAACTAACGCCAAGTTAGTTCCTAGCTTCTTCCATAGTGTCCTCCAAAAATGACCTATAAATTTAGTATCCCTGTCCGAAACAATGATTTTCGGCAATCCATGGAGTCGAACGATCTCTTTAAAAAATAAATTTGCGATGTGTGTCGCATCGCTGGTCTTCTGACATGGAACGAAATGTGCCATCTTTGAAAACCTTTCCATGACCAAAAATATGGAATCAACACCTCTTTGCGTCCTCGTCAAACCCAATACGAAATCCATGCTTATCGCCTCCCATGGTCTTCCCGGTATGGGCAATGGCTGATAAAAACCTACATTATTCTTTCTCCCTTTCGAATGATGACAAATTCGACACCTGTCAACAAACCTCTTAACATCTGCTCGCATGCCTAGCCAAAAATATGCTTCGCTCATCTTTGTGAATGTTTTATCATGACCGAAATGTCCGGCCAATCCACCACTGTTCTTTTCCTTCAACAAGTTCTCCCTCATGGAGCAATTTGGAATACACAGTTGATTGCCTCTGAACAGCAATCCTTCCTGGATCATATAATTTATCCACGGGCTTCGATCTCTGAGAACTGGATTCTCATTTGCTTCATACACTTCCCCGAAATCTACATCTCCTATATACATGTCCTTCAGAGTTTCAAAACCCAATGTTTTGACTCGGAACTCTTGCAGCAGCAAACATTTCCTGCTCAAAGCATCAGCCACTTTGTTAGCAGTCCCTGAAATGTGTTTAATTACAAATGTAAAATTCTGCATATACTCTACCCATTTTGCATGTTTTTTATTCAACTTTTCCTGTTGACTTATAAACTGCAATGCATGATTATCGTTGTACAATACAAATTCCTTTGGGATTAAGTAATGCCTCCACTTCTTCAACGCCTGTATGATAGCATAAAATTCCTTATCATGTGTGGAGTATTTTAGCTTTGCTTTATCCAGCTTCTCACTGAAATATGCAACTGGTCTATCCTCCTGGCTCAAGACCACTCCTATGGCAAATCCACTTGCATCACATTTCACCTGGAATGTCTTCTGAAAATATGGCAACACCAACACTGATTGCTCTGTGATCTTTCGCTTCAACAGATTGAAGCTCTTCTCTGCCTCTGTTGTCCAGTGAAAAGTCTTATGCCGCTTCTTCACTATGTCCATCATCGTTGCGCTAATTCCACTGAAATTCCTGATGAATTTTATGTAGAAACTAGCCAGTCCATGAAAGCTTCTCACCTCGAAAACATTTCTCGGTGATGGCCAATTATTGATCACTTCCACCTTACTTGGATCCATTTTCAACTCATTTGCTGAAATAAAAAAACCCAAATAAATGAGCTCTGTCTTCATAAATGAGGAATTCTTCATATTAATCAACAGCTTCTCCTGCTATAGCTTCCTCATCACAATGGCCAAATGTTTCAAATGTTCAGCCTTTGTTTTACTAAAAATCAATATATCATCCAGATATACGACGAAAAACTTTTCAATGAATTCCCTCAGGACTTCATTCATTAGCCTCATGAATGTACTAGGTGCGTTTGTCAAGCCAAACGGCATGACCAGCCATTCGTACAAACCTTCATTTGTCTTGAATGTTGTCTTCCATTCATCACCTTCCCTCATGCGAATCTGATGATATCCTCTCTTCAGATCAATCTTTGAAAAATAATTCGCCCCACTCAGGCAATCCATCAGATCATCCATTATCCGTAGTGGAAACCTGTACCTAATGGTAATTTTTTGGATCGCTCTGGAGTCGGTGCACATTCTCCAGCCTCCATCTGTCTTCGAACTAAGCACAGTTGGAACAGCGCACGGACTCAAACTTTCCCTAACCAGTCCTTTATCCAACAACTCCTGGACCTTCTTTTTGACCTCCTCATTTTCTTGGGGTGTCAATCTGTACGCAGCCTTGTTTGGTAAACTAGATCCTGGTATGAGATCAATGTGATGACTCACACTCCTCATCGGTGGAAACGAATGAGGTAATTCATCCATGATGATGTCAGTGAACTCTCCCAGCAGTTCCTGAATCTCATCTGGTAAATCGTCCACTCTTGTTCTGGTCAGAACAATCCTCGGCTTTCTGAAAACAAAGAATTGTGGATCTTCCTTCTTCTCCATCTCTGTGAGAAGCTCCTTCCCACTCATGAGAAGTATGGTACTGTTTACTTCCGGCTTTACCTCCTTATTCTTTAACGGAAGTAACCTGTGTGTTCTCCCATCCTTCTCTAGGGTATATGTATTCATTCTCCCATCATGAACCACATTTTTGTCATATTGCCATGGTCTACCCAGCAATAAATGACATACATCCATGGGAATAACATCACAGAGAATTTTATCATTATAACCCCCTATTTTGAATTCGACTAAACATTGTTTAGTGACACTCACCTGATGTCCCTTCTGTAGCCATGAAACTTTGTATGGACTCGGGTGATCAGTTGTCTCCAGCTCTAATTTCTCCACCATCTCGGTCGAAACGAGATTGTCTGTGCTTCTGCTATCCACAATGACCTTGCATTTCCTATCCCTAGTTGTGCAAGTTGTCCTGAACAGTCGGGTCCTTTGCACTGAGATTTCCATTTCTTTCTCAGGCGTCAAAAGGACTTTATGCATTCCAAGTGATCTTTTGTCGTCTGCATCTTCATTCTCAGCATCACACCTCTGCGCTTCTGTGATGTGAGCTTCTCCTGCATCTTTCTTTTTCTCTGGACACTCAAATGACTTGTGCCCATTCTTCCCACACGTGAAACATGTGATAATTCCTCCTCTTCCTCTACCTCGACCTCTAGTATGAGGAAGAGTATTTGCATCAGCATAATCTCCTCGCTGATCAATCTGTTGCCCTCTCGGGTCAACATATGGTTGCCTCTGTTGTGAGGTTCCACCTCTCTCAACCTTACCCTGAGGTTTCTTCCATTCCTCCTTGGGCTTCTGGTATTTCTCCTGGGCAACTGCTTTGCCTCTAGGCCGACTCCTGCCTCGCCCTCGCTGACCTTGCTTTCGGCTCAGCTTCTCTTCGGATTTCAGAGCCAATTGGTAAGCATCTTCCACCGTCCTGATGGTTAGCATGCTTAATTCATCCTGAATGTCATATCTCAAGCCATTCAGGTATCTCACCACCTTCTCATCATCGCTCTCCCGATGACTTGCTCGGATATTGAGCTTGTAGAATTCTTCGGTGTACTCCTTCACCGTCATCAAATTTTGTCTCGGGTTCTGCATTCGCCTGAACAGAGTGATTTGGTAATCCCTTGGGATGAACTTCGCTTTCATCTTCGCGATCATTCGATCCTAACTTTTGAACTTCTGCTTACCTTTGCAGCATCTATCAGTTTGTAGCTCGTCCCACCACAATGTTGCATGTCCCTTCAAGCGCGTAACTGCATGCTTGACTTTCTTATCTTCTTCCACATCTTCATAATCAAAGTATGTGTCAAGAGCTCGGATCCAATCCAGTAACTCTTCTACATCCAGACTTCCTTCATATACTGGAATATCCATTTTCGCCTTCGCCCCCATCCTGGCAATGGCTTTGATCAACCGCTCGGTTGATGCATCCTCTGTTGTGACCTCTTCTTCATGTCCAGCTTCCTCTTCAACTTCAGAATCGCTAAGATCCCCAGCACCAACTCCGCATCTTTGTGCTGTCTCCATCTCCTCAAGCCTTGCTCGGAGATCTCTCATCTGCCGCTCCATTTCTGGATTTCCTGCTGGCCTACCTCTTCTTCTCACCTCCCTGTCTTTGGGATCAGGTGATTGCCTTTCTCTTCTCGGAGACATGATGTATTCCTCCCTTTGTTGCAGAAAATAAAGAGTTACTCCCGCTCTGATACCAAACTGACGCAACCACACCCCTCGGAGCACGATCGCCTCACAGGACCCTCTTTCCTTTCGGCCCGAAGAACTCAACGGTCCTTCTATTTCCCTATCGGTAAATCTGCACCCCACAGGTTCTCTTCATCTCTCGATCCTCTTTCCTTCCTTTCGGAGGATTGACACTCGCAACTTCGCGAGTTAGCATTCGAGCACTAAACCTTCGGATCCCCGAGATTTGATGCTTCGATCTTCTCCCGTTTCCTCGGGACTTCCACTTTATCACAGCCTCGCACTATCGCGATTTCGCCGCTCCCGACTCCCAGCACTCGGTCCTCCAACTCCCGAGTTCCGATGTTCCGAGATGCCAATATCCTCCTCTCGCGCCTTCGGACCCTCGCACCTCGCGACTTGATCCTCAAAGTATTGGGGCCTCCAACTTACGATTCCTGAACTTGCGAGATCCCTGATCTCCACCACCTGTCTCGCACTTACTCCTGTGGCCTACGCGACTTACGTCACTGTTGGGATGTCGCACCTCACAAATTCGCGACTCCCGTTATCAACTTCCAATGTTATTCTGACGAGATCCCGATGGGCGATTTCTCGAACAATTTGACGACCTCAGCTGACTTTTATCAACGCTCTACCCCTCCTGAGCTTAGAGCTTATCCGCGCTTGCACTGTGGCTTCCGCAAGATCCAACGGCCCTCGGATTATCGCGACTTTCCTCGGAGAAATCTCGACTGTCCGTTCTTCCCGATGAAATCCCCGAAATGACGATATGCTCCTCCACGGAACTCGTCACCCTTCACTCAAAGTTTCGCCCTTGCTTGAACACTTTGATGCGCACCTCTTTTGTGAAATCCTTCGACAAATTCGAAGGCCTACTTCTCCTGACTTGTTCTCAACTTCTCAAGTCCCTCAGGAGAAACTCTTGCACGCACCCCTTGTGGCAATTCTTCTACAACAGCTAAGTGTTGAAGCTTTCGACTCCGCTCACTCCTGCAGTGGCAGTCTTGATTCCTTCTACTCAGAATCGCAACTTTGATTCTCCATCCATCCTGCGCACGCCTTTCATGGCTCCGGTGCCAAATCTGCACTTCTTGGAACTTAGGACAAAATTTCTCCCAATTTGAACCCTGCAGTCACGCACTCCTTGCGGACAAATTCAACTGCACTCCTCGCAGGAATTCTCTGGTTCAAGATAGAGAAACAATTGAAACTAACTCCTCTTTCTCACAGTTTTCAATTTAACCATGAAATTACATACACAGCATATAAAAGCAAATGTATGACAAGAAGAAAACATTCATGAGCGTAATATCAAACATATACAGAGAGTAACACAACCGTGGAATTGAATCAAAGCTTTCTTCTATTAATTCAATATATGTACATGGAAGTTCTTCATACATTTCTTTGTTGTTCTTTCCTCTTCTGAATGCTTGATAACAATACAATGTACAAAGGAGGGTGTCTATATCCCATTTCCCTCTCGAGCTCTAAAGCTATCAAATCTAGAATTAAATGTTCTATCTACTTTACATTAAATCTATTAAATGCCTCATCTACCTAAGGACGTGAACTTATCTGCTCAAGGTCCATTTACAATATACAACTGTGCTTTCATAAATGTCTTCATTAAAGACTTGCGCAATAATCTCAAGGTGAAATTCAAAAAGAAATTATGCTGGCTTGTCCAGCTGTCTCCTGCTTTTGCGCTGGCTCGCTTGACGTGGGCGATGCTCCTACATCAATAATGAACCTCCTTTATTGTTGGTTTATCAATAAATGTGCAACCAAATCATTGTATCAACATGACACTATATCAGTTCGTGGAGCATAATTGTTCTAGGGAATAGGTGTCAACAACATGGCCTCGCTCTCATTTTCCCTTTGTATTAACCCCTCCAACCCCCTACCCCTTCGGGTAATCCTTGTACCACCATATATTTTCATGAAAGGGCCCATGATATTCCTCTATGCTACTCACCTTTGAGAGATCCTTCCACCATTCTCTAGTTTCAAGGCCCTTAGATCAACCACCTCCAAGTATGACTACCTCTCCTTGGTTATTTGGGAAGTGGCCCTTAGCTCTGACCCCAACACCACTAACTCCCTCACTCGCTCTAATTCCATTTTTGGTCCTATGAACAAGTCGTGCAATGAGTGAAAAATCGCTCTAATTTCACTAGCTCCTAGTCGCTCTAATTCCATTTGGGGGTTTAGGGTTTAGAGACTATTTTTGCAGCACCATTTTTGGGACATTGTGGGTTTCCTTCATACCTTCAAAAATCATGGGGTCAACAACATACAGGTCAAAATTTTCCATAATGCAGGTCAAAATTTCCATAACACATATTCAAAATTGCCATAATGCAGGTCGAAATTTCCATAATCCGGACAAAAAATTGAGGAATCCCAATATCCATAAACATTTCTTAGAAAGGAGGGTTGCATACCATGGTTTTTTCTAGGGAATTCTGTGGAATCTCCATGAGAAAAATTTAGCCCGTGTGCCCTCCTTCTCCATGTGCCTCTCCCTCCTTCTTTGTGCTCCTCTCCCTCCTCTGTGTGCCTCTCCCTCCTTCTCTCATGCTCCTCTCCCTCCTTCTCCCCTACTACACTCCACTCTACGTGTGTGTGTGCCTCCTTCTCCCCTGCTAACCTCCACTCTATGTGCGTGTGTGCAGCTATTTGTGCCAGTTCAAAAATGTGAGCGCGATAGTCATGTAGTGATAGTGTAGTTCGATTTTGGTTTGGGTTTTTTTTTTATGTTGTTTTGTTTTGGTTTTTTTTTATTTTTTGTTTTTATATTATTTATATATAATATAATTTATATATTATATATA
>ML810539.1:0-33458 GCA_009831015.1 Picea engelmannii | reverse complement strand
ACAAAATAGATTGCATCATATCCAACATCATTCTAATAGCATTTAAACCTTCATAGGATTCTCATTCACACAATATATCGCATCATATCCATCATCATCAATAGCATTTAAACGTTCATAAAATTTACATTCACATAGTAGATTACATTATATCCATCATCATCAATAATATTTAAACATTCATAAAATTTATATTCTCGCAATATATCGCATCATATCCATCATTATCCAAATATATTTAAACATTCATAAAGGTTCATACGTCTTAAAAGTTTAAGTGTATCATTTAATAGATTCACTGTGAATAGAAAATAAAAGTGTAGGCCTCAGGTAATCCTGGCTGTCTAAGTCAAAAGGTGGTGTTACATACACCCAACCTTCGAGAAACATATTCTCGAGGTGGTCAAAAAAAGTGAGGGATAGTCTCGTCGTAATGTCTCTCATACCATGTGTAATAACCATAAATTAATTAAGCCTAAAAAAAATCATAAATTTAAACAATAAGAATATTCAACAAGCAATAAGCAATTTCATTCAGCATATAAGCAGCAGAAATTTGAATTTATGAACACCAATCTATAAATTACATAGCAATCACATAACCCAGCAAATTCATAAATAAAATTACCTCTACCCGATGCTAAATTCTCGCTTATATGGTTGTCCTCCCTGCTTCTCTGTACACTCTCTGCCTGATGCTCTGACCAAACCCTGCCCAAAACTGACTAACCACCTAGCCAGTTAGGAGCAGCCTATCCGGCTCCCTAGCTCTAGGATTCCATGAGAATTCCTGGCCCTTGAGCCCAAAACTCCCAGCAACCTTGTGCCCCCTGCAACAGTTCACCCAATCTTCAAAACCAAACTCCCCAAAACCAGAAAATATCCCAAACCAGGAAATACAGTCCTCCCCTCAAAATAATGCTTCCTCCCCCAAATTTTCATAAATCTCCTGTAAGCCTCTGCCCATTCATATCCCCCTCATTCACCGCCTCCTCCTTCATTTATTGCCACCCACCTTATCCCTCCATTTACTACCTTATCCCTCCATTCAACACCCTATCCACTGTCATACGTAAAGTTTCATAATGATTAAATTAAAGTTATCAAGCCTTTTAATTCTTTACCCAAATCATTGAATGTGTTAAGTAATCAATTAATTAATTAATCGACATTTATTAAACAATAAATAAATAATTAATTAATTAATATTATTATTAATAGTTAATCATTACTTAACTAATACACATTAAGACAGATAATTATTTAATTAACTATACTTACTAAACCCTACGTAACTATTTAACTGGGGTTGTTAGTTAAGTAATGATTAACTATTAATAATATTAATTATTTATTTATTTATTTATTTATTTATTTATTTATTTATTTATTGTTTAATAAATGTCGATTAATTAATTAATTGATTACTTAACACATTCAATGATTTGGGTAAAGCATTAAAGGGCTTAATAACTTTAATTTAATCATTGTGAAACTTTACGTATGATAGGGGATAAGGTAATAAATGGAGGATAAGGTAATGAATGGAGGGATAAGGTGGGTGGAATTAAAGGAGGGTAGGGAGTCAGTGAATGGGGGGAGATATGACTGGGCAAAGGCTTGCGGGAAGGGTATTATGAAAAATTGGGAGGAGAGGATTGTATTTCTATTGTTGGATATTTTTATGGTTTTGGGGAGTTTGGTTTTGGAGGTTGGGTGAACAGTTGCAGGGGGCACCAGGTTGCTGGGAGTTTTGGGCTCGGGGGCCAAGAATCCTCATAGAATCCTAGAGCTAGGGAGCCGGATAGGTTTCTCCTAGTTGGCTGGGTGGTTAGTCGGTTTTGCGCAATGCTTGGTCAGAGCATCAGGCAGAGATTGGACAGAGCAGCAAGGAGGACAACCAGATAAGCGGGAATTTAGCATCAGGCAGAGGTATTTTTATTTATGAATTTGTTGGGTTATGTGATGATTATGTAAATTATTAGCATGATGTTCGTAAATTTAAATTTCTGTTGTTTATATGTTGAATGAAAGAAATTACTTATTGTTTATGTGTCAAAGTAATCTTATTTGTTTAAATTTATGAATCTTATTAGACTTAATTAAATTTGGTTCTTACACTTCATGAGTATTCAATTATATCTTAAGTGGGCCTAATGGTTAAGAACATGTGTTTCCTCTTATTAGGTCATAGGTTCAGATCCAGTGGAGGTAGGGTGTGTACACTTTCGTAGACTTTAGCAATCAAAATGTTGCACGAAGGAGGTCTCATACATCAATTTGGTGTTTGGCTTGGTCGTGACCATAAAATTATATTATTATATATTGGCATCCCATTCATTGAATCTATCAACTATATAATTAATATCATTTATAGAATTCAACAATTATGACTTTGTTTTATCAGTGACTAAAGAATCTACGAGATTCAAAGTGATTTGTAGTTGGGAGAGAAGAAGTTATGGGTTTCGCGAAGTACACCAAAAACATTTTCCACTAACCATTATTGTGACCATAGCCAAGGTCATGATAGGAAATCAGGATCGTGACATTGTCCTTGAAGACAATGTTGCAGTCGTATATACCCATAGAGACTATTCGTAAACGATATACATAAAGGTTGATTGGGGGTGGCACATCTATTAACCAAAGTAGTGACCTATCCTCTCAAAAATCAATTAGATTAACAGTCAATTAACTAAATTAAAGTCTCACAAATTCATAACGGTGCATAACCTTTGTTATTCGGTTTTTTCGTAGTCTAAACGTTCTACATTTTGGCCATTCTGACAATATTTTCTAGGGATATTTTCCTACAATATGGTGATAAATTGTTAGATCCGTAGATTTGAGTGATTATTTATGTGTGATCTGAGTGCCCCATGGGTTTTCCAGGATGTTGAATCCATTTTTGCATTCAGAAATGGATTTTAAACAACTAGAAAATAGTGATTTCGTGCAGATTTATGTAGTCGGATTCTGGCAAAAAAAAAAAAAACGTAGAACAATTAAACAAAACCTTTGGTTTTTGGTATAAAAAAGGAAACCAGTTACAAGTTCCAAGGTGAATTCAAAATATTAAAAGTATAAAAATGTGGGAGGCTTATACACCCATTTAATATTATAAGTATTTTTATATAGTGACCATGTTTTTTTTTTAACGAGAACGGTTATGAAATATATTAGGAAGACAACAAAAATTTGTTGGTACAGTTACAAACAGCCTTCATTAGATCAGGCTTAGTGCTTAGTTCGAGAATTTTCACTCCGATAAATATTTAAGGTAATTTGTCATATCCCTCATTTCCATCTAAATATAGGACACCTTCGCTTAGCAGTGTTTCCTTGTTTGCCTCATTGTCTGCTTCACCATTTAATTCCCAAAGTATGTGGAATAGTTGGATTGACTGAAAGTTGTCCAGAAGGAGTTTGATTTTCTTGAGTATTTTCATGAGTCGCATATGCTAGGAATAATCTTAGAAGAAAGAGCCTGAATAATGATATGGGAATCCTCAAAGACATTTAGATCTGTAATGTTCTTGGCTAGGGCTTGAGAGAGTCCTTGCAAGAGGGCTAACGCTTCAACTATGTTATTGGTGTCCTCGCCAATTCCCCAAGAATATGAGAGAACCTTTATTTCCTAGGGAACTATTAGCACCCCTCCCCTACCTGTCTCACCTGGGTTTCCTTTAGAAGCTCCGTCAAAGAAGAGGTTATGTTTCTGAAGTGAGTTTCTCCATTTTTTGAAGCATGAAGAGTCTAATCTGATCTCCCATTTGTTTGTGGGAGGAACTGGAACTATTGCCACTTTCAGCGGGTTTGGGAGAATGCTTGACATCCATTCTTCTTCGATTGAAGTTAATTTATTGTTGTTTGTTGGAAGATGATTAGAGGAAAGGAAATCCCCCATCAGAGCTTTGACTTTTTCTACCACTTGGTCTACGCTAGCTTTTTTCCCCTTGAATATTCGAGCATTTCTCTCTAACCATATTTTCCATAGGATAAATTTTGGCAGTGTTACCCAGCATAGTTTTAATCGCTCTTTCTTGTTAAGGGATAAAGGACATGCATTCTTCCAATGGATGAGGACTGAGCTTTGCTCCGTTGGGAAGGTTACAGGGTTCGTCCAAGGGACTAGCGCACGACTCCAAACCTCCTAAGAAAATGGGCAGTTCAGAAATAGATGGGCCACCGATTCTTCCTCTAAGACGCAGAAGGGGAAATGCATGGGACCTTCCCACCCTTTTCTTTTGAGTTTTTATCCTATGAGAATGGCGTTGTGACCCAGTATCCAGATGAACATATCAATTTTTGGAAGGCATTTCACCCTCCAAATATCTTTCCACAGAGTTGGATTGGGAGGGATGTTTAGAGTTGCGTTCACTTGATTGTATCCTTCAGAGGCCATGTACAGGATGGATTTACATCCCCATCCCCTGAGATCTTTCTGACTCGTTGCGTTTGGCGATTTCCCATGAAGAAAATCTCGTAGCAGAGCTTCCTCATTTTGCAGATGGCTTGGGCATTTTGGCAATTTCCAGTCTTTCCAGGTTTCACTTTCATTTGAGTGCCAGTTTGATATATCCCACAGCATGGATAACTTTTAGGTGTGAAGAAAGTATTTGAGATTAAAGGTGCCTGGCAGGGAGTCTAATGGTGGCTCTCCCAGAATTGATTCCTCCCATATTAAGATAGCTTTTTCGTTTCCTGGGATCCAAGTTAGGAGAGGTTTGAAGAATCCAGAGGCTTTTTGATAGACTGTGAAGATAGAAGATCCTTTTGAAAATTTAGGGGTTGTGTCGAGACATCTTCTCCTAGCTCAAGTGAAGTATTTCTTCCATAGTGCATGTTTTCTCCAAGTTATCTTTCCAGTTACTAGATTCCAAAGGAGCTTGGCCCCTAGTGCCAAATTTTGGGATCTTAGATCTCTTATCTGAGGGCCTCCTTCTGTGTAAGGCTTTATTGCTTTCCCCCATCTAACTAGTGGAAATTTTTTGTCACCCTGTTTTCCTCCTTTCCATAGGAATCTTCTCAGAATTGCCTCAAGATTGGTTATAATTCCAATTGGAGCTAACAGAATGGAGCTTTGAAAAATCAGAATGTTGTTAAGGACAGATTTGATGAGAACAAGCTTTCCTACCAGATTTAGCTAGGTAGCCCCCCAGGCTTGGATTTTGGCTTTGATCTTGTCAAGTAACGGAGACCAATGAGAGGAGTTCGGCTTGGATTTGAAAATGGGCACTCCTAAATATTTGAATGAATCCCATTGTGTTACCCCTTCCATCTCCATAATACGATCTATTTCCACCATTTCCCTTGTCTTGCAATTCCATCCAAAGATTTGGATTTTCATGTAGTTTATCTGACTCCCAGGAGCTTCCTTATAGAGATCTAGTTGTTGTTTGAATTTACGGGCTATGATGATACTTTCCCCTCCCAAAAGGAGCGTATCATCATAAAAATGAGCATGATTGATATCTTTAAATCCTCTTTCTATTGTTATGCCCATTAATTCTTGTTGAATACGGCATTGTTCTAGTCGAAAACTTAGCGTTGAAGCTTGAATGGCATAGAGCAAAGGAGACAGCGGGAAGCCCTGTCTTAGCCCCCTAGAAGCTTAAAAAAATTATGTTGCTCGACCATTGAGTAACGGGGATATCTATGGAGACCTGATACAGTCCTTAATCCAATGAATGAGAGCAGTGTTGAAGCCAAACTTCTACAATACCTGAAATAAAAAACCATGCCTTACTCTGTCAAAAGCATTTGAAAGATCTGACTTCACAACCATACCTTTTTTGCCCCGCTCCATGCTTGAATGAATCGCTTCTTGGACCAGAATTATGTTGTCAGTGATATGCCTTCCTTTGATGAAGCCACCTTGGTTCTCTGGGATGATTGTTGGCAGAATATCTTTGTGACGGTTGGTGATCACTTTTGTTATAATTTTGTAACCAATGTTAGACAAGGAGATTGGGCAGAATCTGTCAAAGGATAAGGCTCCTTTTTATTTTGGTATTAAGGCTAAGAATGCAGAGTTGGTGCTCCCACCAATCTTGTGGCAATTTTGTGACTTTAAGACCAGCTTATGCATGTCATGTTTTACGATTGGCCAGCAGACTTGGAGGAATTTGGATGTAAATCCATCAGGACTAGGAGTTTTATCGGAGTCCATGTTGTCCAAAGCCAATTTAATTTCCTTTAATGTGACTGGTTCTATGAGTTGTTGATTGGATCTTGGGCGGACGACCGAAGGAATCGGGTTGAGGGCTTGTTGGTGGATTCCACTAGTAGAGTCCTTAGTATAAATACCTTTAAAGTGGAGGTGGGCAGCTTGCTTGATACTTTCAAAATCATTTACAATATGATTATGGATGTGAATTTCTTTTACAGAATTGAATTGTTTTTTGGCTTATGCTTGCTTATGAAAAAAGTTTGTGTTCTTATCCCCAGATTTTAACCAAAGGCTACGGGATTTTTGTCGCCAATAATATTCTTCCTCTCTGCAGGCTGTATGGATCTTTATATGCAAGGTTGATTCTTTCTCCAGGCTGTTTGGGTTTGGATTTCCTTCTTCCATAGATATTTGATGACTTTCCAGTTGTTGTTGGGCTTCCACTCTTTGGGCTGCAGGAGATTTTAAGGATTTAGCCCAGTCTTTGAGATCTTGCTTCATTCTTCGTAGTTTTTCTTCC
Source organism: Picea engelmannii (assembly GCA_009831015.1). NCBI lineage: Eukaryota > Viridiplantae > Streptophyta > Pinopsida > Pinales > Pinaceae > Picea > Picea engelmannii. The sequence continues at coordinate 26,763 of ML810539.1, read as the reverse complement.
CACACAAAGAAGGGAGAACATGTGACAGGAATCTGCCATACTCGATTGACCAAATCATGGAAATCCTCATGCTGGATCCAGGAGGGGTTGAAGCGAAAAGGGATAGGACCCAGAGAAGAATCTTGGTAAATTATAGAAGGATTGACTTATGATTGGAGGTGTTGAAGGGGAGAATTTTGGAGGCCGCGTTGAGGTCTAAAAGGACGAAGGATCTCTAGAACAAGAATCTGTCTAGCCTTTCTTGTATGTGCCCCGAGCCGGTTCTTTTATTATACCAAGTGTATTTGCCTCTCGAGAGTTTTATATCTTCCATGTCCCAATCAATAATGATGGATTTAGCCCATTATCAAAAGGGGTATCTTACATTATGGAGGTCTCTGGCAATAATAATGTTCTCCAATTGATGGTTTCTAAGGAACTCTTTCAAAAATTTCCAACAATTTTTTTTCGGAGGGAAGAACAAGAACATAAATATTAAATAAACATATGTGAAAACTTGACTCCTTATGAATAATCTTGGTGAGGATCCATTGGGTACAGTGCTCATTATTCATAAGACTAAAGGTGGAGGAGTTCCACAATGAGTCAATTCTTCTGGAGGATACTCTTGCTGATTCAGGTTTGAAATATGGAATTTCCTTCAATATTGTTCCTAAAATGAATCTCCTCGATGATACCTTTCCAATGGGCTATCATACGCCGAAAATGGAGATCGTATGCAAAAGTTACGACCCCAGGAAGTTGATGTACTAACTTACCCAAACGAGGCCCACATGACTTTTGGCACTTCATCTCCTAGGGTTAGGTTTTTGGATGTCTATGGTTTTTGGCATTATTTCTTATTGTAAAAATTCCTTCAGAGCCTCATTGTAATCATCTTCTTGCAAATGAGCGCAACCATCACATCTCTTCTCAGAGATAAGCCGCCACCATTCCAGCAAGCTTGTTTCCACTGCATTTTATAGTTTCAACTTATTTCATTATTGAATAGAAAACCCGTGTTACTGTATCTCTGTTATTTTGTGTTAAGCACCTGTTAATAATCTGTATTCATTTCATTATGATCATAAAATATGGATCAATGGTATCAGAGTGATCTGCTCCTTGTCATCTTAATGCATGTCCCCAACGAGGTCGGAGTACAAAGAGTTGGGTCTTGATCTTGTTTCTCTTGAGGAAAAAATCTCTCACACACCCAAGCAACCTCTCATGGAATGAGAAAATAAATATGACGGGACAGGATATCCTTTCAAACTGTTGATTGAGGAATCCCTCATGAAATAGAGAAACGAGATGATGGATAGCTTCGCGCAAATCCTTCGGTGGCTACCAACACGCGACACATCTTCTTCGAGTGAAGGCGTCGCCCCCTTCAAGGTAAAACTAAACTTTGATATTCCTATATTTGAAGGTCAGATAGACACAGATGTTGTAGACAAGTGGTTGAATCTTCTATAAGGGTATTTTTCTGTCCATAACTTTTTGAATAGAGAAAAGATTGCTTTTGCGCTCCTCAAAGTCGTTCTCCATGTCAAATATTGGTGGGAAACTTTCTATGAGAAAAAGGAAATAGAGGAACCCTCATTATTTACAGTCATATCCACCTGGGAATCCTTCAGGGATGTTATTAAGGAACAATACTACCATGTTGGAAGTTATGATGACTTGTATACCAAATGGACCACACTGCGACAAGAAAGAGACCAAGCAGTGAAAGATTTCACAAATATCTTCCATACCTTGCGCACCAAGTTGGGTATCAAAGATTCAGAGAGAAATCTGGTGCTCTGCATAGATACATCCAGACCAAAATGGAATTTCTGGAAATCTCATCTTTGGGCACGGCCTACCGATATGTCGTCAAAATCGAGCAGAAGCTAAAACAAAAGACGCGGCAATTTGCGCCTGGGAACCCCTCACAACAAAAGCCAGGAAAGGGCAGCCCCAACCCACAGAAAAAAGGACAAAGAAAAGATAGACAATTTCAGGACAACTATTCCAAGCCGCAAGCAAAGAAGGACACTGGAAAGACAAAGAAAGATACCGGTAAGTGGTGTGACCTCCATAAGATCCCCTGGCATAACATTGTTGATTGTTTCTCAAAGCAGTCATTGGTGGTCGAAGTGAAAGCCTCTGAATCATATGTGTATTCCGACTTTGAGCCAGAACTAGAAATGGGAAGACAAATCATTAACGTGAAACCCATTGCCACCGTTGCTACCACCAATCTCCAACCTAGTGAACCAAACGAGCCAGAAGAAGGAGAGAACCTCTTCCATTCACAGATGTGGGTAAAAGGCACCCTGCTACACTTCATTGTTGATCAGTATCCAGAAGAACCTCATCTCAGCAGAGGTCATCAGGCGGCTAGCCCTGCTGACAACGCCGCACCCACAACCCTACACCATTGGATGGCTCCACCAAGGAAGTGATCTCTGAGTCAACCAATAGTGTCGACTGGCGTACGGCATCAAGCCCTTCAAAGACAAGGTATTGTGTGATGTTTCTCCTCTCAAATTTTGTGATATTATTTTAGGCCAACCTTATTTATGGAAACGTCATGTTGTATATGAGTCTAGGCCTCGTAGTGTTATTATTACTTTGAATAGGAAATTGTACACGATACCTGAGGCAGTCCCACCTAGTGTTATTTCCTTGATATCTACTAAGAAATGAAGGAAGGTCATCTCTCAGATGGGGAAGTTTTTCTTCTTCGTGATTCTCTCTCAGAATAAGAGAAAGATCACAGCCACATCCAGGGTCTTTGCAGTTGACCTCTCCACATAGAAGAAGCAATAGATAAGGTCGTGGAATAATATTCGAATATCTTCTCCTCACCTACCGGGCTACCTATGAATTGCCAGGTCAAGCACCCCATCGATCTGACCCCCGGTGCACCGCTTCCCAATGGGCGAGGCTATCGCCACTCTCTGATGGAGAATGAGGAGATCAAACGACAAATCCAAGAACTGCTCCAGAAGGGGCACATTCATCCCAGCTCATCACCTTGTGGGAGCCCAATCATGTTGGTACAGAAGAAAGATGGAACCTATCGACTCTGCATTGATTACCGAGCTCTGAATAAAAACACAATCAGAAATCAGTACCCGATTCCTTGAATCGATGACCTCCTTGATAAACTCACAGGGGCCAAATACTTCAGTAAGATTGATCTGAAGTCTAGCTACCACCAGGTCCCGATAGAACAGACAGATTTATGGAAGATCATCTTCAAGTCAAAGGAAGGCCTTTTTGAATGGTTGTTCATGCCCTTTGGTTTGACAAATGATCTGGCCACTTTCATAAGGATGATGGACGATGTTGGCCCTTGACCAAGTCTTGAGGATTCTTGGTCATGCTTGACCAATTTTGGGACTTCAACAGGCTGTCGAAGGCGGAGCGTAAGACGAAGCAGAGATCGCAGGATATCATCCCCTTTTAGGGCCCTTTTTGGGAATTGGGATTATGTAACGCATATGGGATGTCGGCCCATGGGTTTACCCATGTTTAGGCCTATTTTGTAAAGTATAAATAGAATCTAGGCGATGTAAGGAGTTGCAAGTGTGCTAGGTGCTAATGTAATGATCTAAGTGCAAGTGATTGTAAGAAGGCTTTGTGCGTACTGTGTGCTAAGAACTTGCAGAGCTAAGTGCAAGTCATTGTAAGAAGGCTTTGTGCTTAGACCTAGCTCGGGGAAGGAGGATCTGACAAGGTGCGCGAAGATCTCTTGTCCTATGCAGAGTAGGGTTTTTGGATGCTTTGTGCATGTAACTAATTGAAGAAGCTAATAAATAAGATGAAGAGTAGGTGGACGTAGCCCTAGGGTGGGATTGAACCACATACATGTTGTGTTGCTCTGCTTTGTGCGATGTCTTGATATGTTATATGTTAACTTGCTTAGTGCTTTGATGAATGATAGGTAGATCTGTTATTTCTTTTTGCTTAATGGTAAGAGTAAATGTTGGATCTGACCTGTGTGGATGTGCTTAGTGTTTAAATCTGCTAGATCTGATATGTTTTGTAATGCTAAGTGTTGATAGATGCTAGATCTCGTTGAATACTGCGATGTTCTGTAATTAGGGTTTAACTACGTTGTAACTAAGGCTAGATATTGATGAATGTTAATTGTTAAGTGTTTGAATCACAGGTCTGTGTCCCAGCTAAGGTTGCATACATCTGAGTCCTGCAACCACCCCTGCCTCTACCTCGTGTGACACTTCGTCTTCTTTGCAAGTGTTTCCGAAAGGGCTAGCAGTTAGGGTTTTTTCGGTCTACCCCTGTGCCAACAAATGGTTTCGTTGTTGGGACCTAAAACTGTTATTGTTTGGAAGTGAGGAAGAAGAATATTTGTGCGAAGATCTGACCTGAAATTGTGAAATCTCTCTGCATATATTTGTCGCTCTAGTGCGCATTATTCTACTCGATCTGTGAAGCTCTGTGCTAAGAAAAGAATTATGATCTGAAGAAAAGAGGTAAGATCTGGGAGCTTTGTGGCCTGACAAAGGTGGAAGTGAGACTAAAGAGGTCTGACCTGTAAGCTTTGTGCTCTGTAGAAGTAATATAAGTGGAAATTTTTGTTTCTAAAGTATGAATCTAGGTATGTTTGATAAGATTTGTCCTAGCTTGAAAACTAGGGCACTGATAGAAGAAAGAAGATTTGATATGAGTATATCTTATAAGAATAGTGAAAGATATGTTATACCTATGCATAGAGAGAATGTTTGGACTAACAAATGGATGCAAGAACCTAGAAAGAATTTGTTGCAGGTTAGCTACCATGATCCTAGTGCATAGCACAGGAAAGACTGAGGATCATTTATGACAAAGAGAATATTAAATCTTTGTTACAGTTGCAGAAAACCAAGACATCTTGCTAAGGAATGCCCTGGAAGAAGACCTAGTTACCTCTGTTGCAAAGCTATGGACCATGAAGTTTTGGATTTCCCTAGAATGATTGCTAAGGTTGAAAGGATGAATATGAGACAAGAAGACCATGAGAAATATCAAGCAACTGAGACTATGGTAGAACCCAAAAAGAATCAGAAAAAGTATTGCTACAGATGAAAGAAACCATGAATGACCACCGACATATCATCTTATCAGAGATATTCAAAGAAAAAGAATTCATTGAAGAAAGAATAGGAGACTTTGGCGTTGATTGTGTTCTGGATGAGGAAACACAGGTGAATATCATGACAAAAAGAACTTGGGAAATCCTGCTATGATTCCTTCATTGGGAGGAATAGGATTATTCAGAGGAAAGATGATAACCCTATGTGGAAGACTTACCCAAATATCTATGAGTGCCAATGGAACTTCAACAGAGGAAGAATTTGAAGTTGTTAAATTTATTGAGAACCACGCTCCATTTGCCATGTTACTAGGAAAATCTTGGATCGAAAGAGATCAGGCCAGAAGGAAAGAAGAAGAAGTCTTAGAACAAAAGAAGAAAGAGTTAAAAGATTTCATGACTAGGAGGATCGCACACTTGATTGAAGAACAGGAGAACTGAGAAAAGTTGTTTAAAACCGGAGACTTGGATGTCGAAGTGGGAAGAACACTAGAAGACCCACAGAAGACCAAAGTACCTATTCCAGATACAGATGAAGTATTACCCCTTGTTCCTAGGAAAGAATTTCACCAGCGTGAAGTTACTATACTAAAGGAAGATAAGAATCAGAATAGAAAAAGGAATACCGAGACGAAGCTCATTTGAAAGAAGGCTAGAAAACTAAGTAAGAAGAGAGCTAAGATCGAAAAATTACAGAAGGTTCCAGAGGGAACTTCTCAGAAGGAAAATTTGTTAAATTGGAAATTCATCAGGATATCAAAACTGTGTCACATGGCACTTCACCATGGCGAAGCAATATAGTCGTTGGGAACAGTATAACCATTTGACTGACGACCCGAACGGGTAGAAAGGAATTTATGATCAGAAAGTTGGCCACTAGACCGTTAGGACCAGGCCATAATGGACAGAACTGATTTAATGAAGGCTTCTCAACCGTTGCAAGAGATCCATTGTCGAGTTATATATTTATCCCATCACTCCACGCAATGAGAACACTTTTGCCAACCGTGACTATCTGAGCTCACAAAATAGTTGATTTGGGTAACACTTTCGTGACAATCGGGTCTCCAAAATTTCTAGCGGCAATTTTTTGGTCGAACAAATGTTTCTTTCGGCCGAAAATTTTCACGTTAAATTTAACGGTGCCCTCGAAATTCGTGTACAATGTTTTTTGGATGAATTATTTTCCTGTGGTAAGCATATTTCGGCCGAAATACTTTTCGACCGAAACGTTTATTTTTAATGGATTCCGTTAAAAACTAGGTTTCGACCGAAAGAATATTTCGGCAGAAAACTTGAAAATGAGACTATTTGCAGGAAACTGCAAATTCTCTCCATCTTACTTCATCTTTGGAGGTAGCGGACTCCTACAAATACTCAGAATTTAGTTTGAGAATTGATACCAACATTTTTAAAATTGAATCTTCTTTCATTGGGTATAATTTGTTTTCATTTTCATTGTTTTTATCTAATTTTATTTAATTTTATAAAAAAATCACTGCATAATATTTTTAGGTGAGATTATGATTCGGTGAAATGAAAAATCCATATCTCTAAAAATACACAACGGAAAATTAAGGAAAATTTATATTCATAATTGTTAAACTGTTCTCTTCAAAAGGTTATTTTTAGATTTTACTTTTAAGTAAAAATTAAGATAGATACAAGGTGTAGAAAAACACGTGTTTAAAATCTGTAATGTTTTCATCTTGGTCAACTTTAAAAAATTCTAGAAATTATAATATTAATTCGTTAGATTCAAAATTATAGTCATAATAAAATAGAGTCTCTTTGGATTGTTGCAGTATATTTCATTTCTTAAAAACATAAGTTTAATAATAGATACATTGTTGTGGAAAACAATAACTCATTATCATTCTTTTCATGTTTAAGGAACATATTGTTAAACAATTGTCAAATTGACATATCAAATCTTGATAAAAAAAAATTGAAAAATAATCATTAGAAACATAACAAAATTATTCACAAGTTTTGTTTTTACTGTAAAGTGAAATTCTAAATAAATAAAATACTTTTGTATGCCGAAAGTTGAAGAACTTGTGAAAATACAGTTTTTTTTGTCATAAAACAAGCAAAAGTGTTACCCATCTTCATGATTTTACCCATAGTGATCATTACGTTATTTCCATCTATCTTGTTGCGTTGAGCAGTTACTATTTGAACCCGAGATATTCAACCATGAGTGTGTATGTCCAAAGAACTTAGTGCACTCGAAGAGTCTGCGAAGGAAGTACTCATCGATCTCATGGCTGAGAGAACAATGTCTGAAAGAATGATGTCTCAGGGTGTACAAACATCATCAACGAGAGGAGTGCAAGCCTCTTCGTCGACTGCTCGCGGAGCCGGACCATCTCGACCATTAGTAGAAAAGCGAACCAAGCACAGAGAGGACCTAGAAAATGTGAAGCTGATCCTGACCATATTACTCGACTACATCCCACCTCTGGTCATCACGGTGAATTGAGACAGGGTGCCAAGAGACTTCGAGTACACCATGGTTACTACGTACCTCCCGAAGGGGATACACGCATTTCAAACACAGCAGGACAAGATCGCAGCGTTGAAGTTCATTGACTTCAACCTCGGAGATCGCAAGAACTATAGTATGCTCGCCCCATATAAATAGTTGACCAAGACAAAGGGGAAGAACTCGAAGATAATCCCCAAGCCTTGGATGATGAACCTCGCGCAGTCCACCCTGTTAAATGTAATGAAGATCCCACACTTTGAAAGGCACTAAGAAGTGAACGCCTGTGTCAAGCTATTACTTTCATGTTACCATGGAGGTTACTTATGGTTATATCACCATATCACAGTCGACCCGACGTTGATCCACAGGTTCATAGGATTAAGTATGCAAGGACCCAACCCACAGGAGTTCGATCCAGGAAAAGCCACAGATCACGCGCTAGCACAGAATATCAAGGACACATACGGCGATGTTGAAAAGGGGACATGAGATTACAAGGTAGCCTCCATCTAGAATGGCACAGTGCGCCTAGCCTACCAGTTAGTAGCCGGAAAGTTAGTAAGGAAGAACAGACCTACACAGGTCAAAGGATTTGTTTTTTACCTTGCAGGGAAGTGCGTAGAAGGTCTACAGATGAACTGGGCGAAGTACCTAGTTAATAAGCTGGAAATAGACTATCACGAAGTGTAGGATTAGGGCTACGAGTTTCATTTTAGCTGGCTCCTGATCCTCATCGCCTTTGTTGCATGGAAGATGTCGGAAGGTGCGACCTTCCCGGATATTGAACCACTCGAGCCACTTGCTGGGAAGTTCACTACCCTTTGGTACTAGAGTGATATGAACAAATAGTAGCAGTCGAACGTTGTTTTTCACACCTATTACCTTAAGCTAAAGAGAGCCATCGAAGTTGAACCTCACATGACTTTGAACACCCTACAAAGATTCCGACCCCTGATGAAGTTCTGCGCAGATCGACACTTGATATACCTAACAGTGTGAGCCGATGAACATAAGGAGCAACTTCATTCGTACTATAAACTCACGGAAGAGGACCTTGAAGAGATCACTAAGGACTGGTCCACAGACCTCCTTGTTACCGCAGACCCTGCAGAGATGGCTAACCCTGATAGCTCAGAGACCATGCATGAAGAACATGATACACATGGGCCCAGTAGAATGAAGAAGACCGAAGAGGTCCAATATTTAAGCAGTGCCTCAGGAAATACTTCTTCAGTATCACCTGACCGAGGGGGTTACGATGAAGTAGAAGAACTAAATGGCAAAGGAGATGAATAGAATCTAGGCGAAGTAACACCACCCAGAGACGAGGTTGATCCCCTGAAGAAGAGGAACGTTTCTCCCCTGAAACATTCTTCCCGAAATAAATCCAACGCCACCGTGACCAAGATGAAGACCATGCTCACTACTAATGATTTTGACTTCATCATATAAGCCCTGAGCAATGCCTCGCTGGAAATTGTGGAGAAATAGGAATCTAAGCATGAGGAAATGTATGACATAATTGAGGTCAAACTTCGAGGGGTACAGTAGGCCCTCCAGTCCATTCACGCAGTTTCCACTGTGCCCCTTCCATAAAGAGAACCAGAGTTGGGAGATGAGCCAGCCCAACTCCACCGACTAGCTAATGCGATCGAAGCTCGCCTTCATCGCGCTCAAGAAGAAATAGAACAAGCCACCCAAGCCTTGAATCAAGTTCAAGGCATAATCGTAGAACAAGGCAGAGTTGCAGAACAGGAGAAGGTTTCTCTCCAGGAAAAGTTTGAAGAAGAGAAAGCACAGATGCAACAAGAAAAAGAGAAGTTGCTCGCAGAGCAACTTGAAGTAAAAGAATCAGTCAACAAATCCCTCCACTCTATGACACGCTTAGAGACACAAGTAGAATACTGAGTCACGCATCAAGTAGAACAACTCACGGAAGATATCCAGCAGCTATAGCAATGAATAACAGAATTAGAGCTCTGCACAGTGTCCAGCACACCGCAGGATGCGAGGGACCAAAGAGAAGCAACTGCTCGAAGCGCAGTTGAGAGAATAAAGGCCCTTGCCATGGAATGTAAGAAACTCTTTGATCACAGTGCCCAAACCTATGAACGACTCACTGAGAATCCAAAACTGAAGACACTGGAGTCGCAGTGCACTACCCAGCAGCAGGTCCACACTATTCAGAGCAGAGTTATGGAAGTAACTCAGAGGCTCCAACCAATACAGAATGAATCTTACCAATTGTTCAAATAGATCGAAGGCTGAGGAGTGGAACTGGAGCAAGTTGTCAATACAGTTGAACAACACCTAGAGGGACTTTTCAATGAAGCAGTCATATAGGAGTTCGTTGAACAGGAGGCCATGGCACAGCAACAAGTCGAAGCAGCTTAAGCCAAGCTCGAGGCTTTTGAAGAAGAACTAATCAGATCAGAGTGACTCGGGACGAGTCATAGGTGAGTGTTGGGGGCCTGTTGGCCCTTGACCAAGTCTTGAGGATTCTTGGTCATGCTTGACCAATTTTGGGACTTTGACAGGCTGTCGAAGGCAGAGCGCAAGATGAAGCAGAGATCGTGGGATCTCAGCCCCTTTTAGGGCCCTTTTTGGGATTTGGGATTATGTAACGGGTATGGTATGTCGTCCCATGGGTTTACCCATGTTTAGGCCTATTTTGTAAAGTATAAATAGAATCTAGGCGATGTAAGGAGTTGCAAGTGTGCTAGGTGCTAATGTAATGAGCTAAGTGCAAGTGATTGTAAGAAGGATTTGTGCTTACTGTGTGCTAAGAACTTGCAGAGCTAAGTGCAAGTGATTGTAAGAAGGCGTTGTGCTTAGACCTAGCTCGGGGAAGGAGGATCTGGCGAGGTGCGCACAGATCTCTTGTCCTATGCAGAGTAGGGTTTTTGGATTCTCTGTGCATGTAACTGATTGAAGAAGATAATAAAGAAGAACAAGAGTTGGTGGACGTAGCCCCAGGGTGGGGTTGAACCACGTACATGTTGTGTTTCTCTGCTTTGTGCGATGTCTTGATGTGTTATATGTTAACTTGCTTAGTGCTTTGATGAATGATAGGTAGATATGTTATTTCTTTGTGCTTAATGGTAAGAGTAAATGTTGGATCTGACCTGTGTGGATGTGCTTAGTGTTTAAATCTACTAGATATGATATGTTTTGTAATTCTAAGCGTTGATAGATGTTAGATCTGGTTGAATATTGTGATGTTCTGTAATTAGGATTTAACTGTGTTGTAACTAAGGCTAGATATTGATTAATGTTAACTGTTGAGTGCTATGTTAAGTGTTCAAATCACAGATATGTATCCCAGCTAAGTTTGCAGACATCTGAGTCATGCAACCACCCCTGCCTCTACCTTGGGTGAGACTTCATCTGCTTTTCAAGTGTTGTCGAAAGGGTCGGTATTTAGGGTTTTGTTGGTGCATTGTTGTAGTGTTGAACCCTGGGTATGCCCCTATGCCAACAGATGATATCCTATGACCATTCACCAATAATTTTGTAGTGGTGTATATGGATGAGATTCTCATTTACAGCAAGACTTGGGCCGAACACTTGCATCATATTCAGCAGGTTCTGCACACCCTGCGGCAGCACAAGCTATATGCCAACTTGGAAAAATGCTCCTTCTGCATGGATAGGGTCCATTACTTGGGATACATCATTGATCAGCATGGCGTACATGTGGATCCATCCAAGATCCAAGTTATCCATGACTGGCCAACCCCAACCACACTCACTGAGCTTCAGAGCTTCTTGGACCTTGCCAATTTCTACCACAATTTCATGTTGGGATTCTCCCATATTGCATGGGCCCTCAGTCAAATAACTAGGGGTGGTGGTAAGGAAAAATTTGCATGGGGTCGGTCCCAACAACAAGCGTTCAATGATTTGAAGAAGCACTTGTGCTCAGCCCCAGTACTTTCACTACCATAACTGTAGCAGCCCTTTGAGATCGAGACAGATGCTTCAGACTATGTTGTGGGTGTCATTCTCACTCAGCACAGCCACCCCTTGGCCTATCATAGTGAGACATTATCTGATGTTGTCTATAAGTACCCTACTTATGACAAAGAAATGTACTCCATTGTGCAATCCTTCCGCCAGTGGCGACATTACATTATTGAAGGAGACAGTCATCCACACTGATCATAAGCCATTGCAATTCATGCAGACAAAGGAAAATTGCAGAATGACCGCCATAAAAAATGTTCCACATACTTGCAGCAATTCCGCCTCAACATCAAGTATAAAATAGGAAGCACCAATTGCGTCGTTGATTGCCTCAGCAGACCGCGATTCGCGACACTCACCACAGTGCTAGACTCTTGCGGCCATGAGACCTCTGGATGGACCCAACTCTATGAGACAGACTTGAACTTCGCCACCGCCTACCAAATGTTGGGTGAAAACATAGTTGTCGATAATTTCCATCTTCAAGATGGGTTGTTGTGTCGTCTGGGCCATATCTATGTTCCATCAAGCAAGCAAGTGAAGATGATCTGGGAATCCCACTACAGTCGGGTGGCAGGACATTTCGGCATCGAAAAGATAGTGGTGATGCTACAGAAACATTTCTACTGGTCGAAACTTTGATAGGAGGTCAGCAAGTATATCAGGTCCTGCACTACCTGCGCTATTTCCAAACCGACCACTAAGAAACAGGGCATGTACACCCCTCTTCCTACTCCTGACAGGCCATGGGAATCCATCTCAATGGACTACATGTCGAGCCTCCCGTCCACCAAGTGAGGAAATGACTATGTTTTTGTGGTTTTTGATCGCTTTTCTAAGATGGCGATTATGGTTGCCTACAAGAAGAGCATCACACCAGAGGCCACTGCCAATCTCTTCTTTGAACGAGTCTGAGTTCATTTTGGACTCCCACAAAACATTGTCTCAGATCGGGACAGTCGATTTCTCAGCACATTTTGGTCGAGCCTCTGGTCACTGTTGGACACCAATCTCACCAAATCCACAGCCTTCCACCCCCAGACAGATGGCCAAACCGATGTCGTAAATCGAATGATTGTGCATATCCTTCGCATGTATAATTCAAAGCACCCTCACACATGAGATGAGAGCCTTCCCTATATCTAGCATAGCTACAACCGAACCATTCATAGCTCAACCGGCCACAACCCCTTTCAGGTGGGGTTGGGATTCCAACCATTGGGTCCCATATATGTTTCACTTCCCCTTGCGGTCACCTTGAACGACTCCTCTCCTGCTCCAACTAAAGCTGACAAAGCCACCCGGTTTATTGAGTGGATCCAGCACATCCGCCAACACGTTCAGGATATCCTACAGAAGTCCAATGACAAGTGCAAACAATTCCATGATCAACATCGGGTGCCACATAAGTTTCAGGTGAGCGACAAATTTTGGTTGCACTTGCAGAAAGAACGCCTTACAGGACCCCATCGAAAGCTTTGCCCACTCCGTTATGGGTCGTACACCATCACCAAGGCTGTGGGGGATAATTATTTTGAGATCAACATTCCTCCTTTCCTTGGCCTGCACCCATTGTTCAACGTGTATCTCCTTCTCCCTTATTTCCCACCATTATTGGACACCTCAGAGGTAGCAGAACAGCTAACACCAACAGACCTCAACCCTGACTGGATACAACAGGCATCCAATGATCAGATTGTGGACACACAGATCAAGGGCACTCGACAACAAAGGATACAAATTTATCGAGTCATCAAAGCAGGGCAACTCCTGCACCAAGTAAAGTGGCTCACCAAGGGCCAAATTTAGAAGAAATTTCCTCATCTGATGGGGGACCTCAACGCAATGGAGACCATTGCTTCCTAAGGAGGGAGGACTGATATAGGCTTGAAATATGTAATTTCCTTCAATATTGTGCCTAAAATGAATCTCCTCGATGATACCTTTCCAACGGGCTATCATACGCCTAAAACGGAGATCGTATGCAAAAGTTACGACCCCGGGAAGTTGATGTACTAACTTACCCAAACGGGGCCCACATGACTTTTGGTGCTTCATCTCCTAGGGTTAGGTTTTTGGATGTCTAGGGTTTTGGGAATTCCTGCTTATTGTAAAAAGGCCTTCAGAGCCTCATTGTAATCATCTTCTTGTGAATGAGCGCAGTCGTCACATCTCTTCTTAGAGATAAGCCGCCACCATTCTAGCAAGCTTGTTTCCGCTGCATTTTATAGTTTCAGCTTATTTCATTATTGAATAGAAAACCAATGTTACTATATCTCTGTTACCTTTTTTAAGAACCTGTTAATAATCTGTATTCATTTCATTCTACTCATAAAATCCAGATCACTTGCGTTGACCACTACTCATGCTCCTTTGTTCCAATATGTTGTGTTGGTTTGGAGAAATTTTGCTTCCTCCATTTTAGTCTCTTGGACAAGTAGAATGTCTGGGTTTGATATTTGAAGTAAGTCTTTCATAGATTATTTTTTGTTTTGGCTTCCTAACCCCCTACAATTCTAGGAGACAATCTTCATTACTTGCTTTTTGGATTGGAAGGCGTCCTTTGAGAGGGTTTCCCTTGATTCCTTGTGCTTCTGGAGTTTAGTATTGTTTCCAGAGTTTGTTGATTTCCTTGGAGTTTATCTTTGTATGTCTCCCTTTCTCATCTTTCTTTTGTTGTTTTCCTTCCTCTGGTGGTTGGTTTTGGGGAATTTTGAGTTAGACATGTATCTGCGTCACCCTCAGCTTCTTCCGATGTCTCTCTCTCTCTGTCCCTGAAAGCTAGGTTTCCGGGATTTCTCTTGGTTCTAACTGTGGAGGTGGTTCCTTATTAGCTTGGGTTGTCGTTTCTGGGTTATTTTTCTTTTATGCTTTATTTTCAGTTGTAGGTGATTCATTCTCTTTTCCTCCAAGCACCTCAAAGCTATTACCCATATCATTTTGACCTCTATGGTTTTTCCTTTCCTTTTTGGATTTAGGGTTGGGGTTTGCCTTGGATCTTTGCACTTGCTACCATCCTTCTTCGGAAGAGGGTTGACGAATTCAAACAAGAAGAACCCTCTTCCAACTGCGTAGCTGGTGACATTGTTTGAGATCAGTGGTCTCCAATTTTTTTGGATCCAGTTTTCAGTTGTTCGGGGAGAGGGCCAAAGCCCTGTGAATTGTCCTACTAAATCTCGGTCTGCCAGTGAGACAGCCACACTCATGGGTTGATCCGGAGGCAGAGCAATAACTGGAACCTCTTCTAGCTTTTTGACGAATTTTGGGATAGCTTTGGCTACTTTCTTCTTCCCTTGGGCAATTATTAGTCTTCTGAAGGTTGCTCCATCGGTGGAGGAAGGAGGGGGGGGCATCGGCTCACCGCCTCCAGAAGATCTCATCTCAATCCAAGCAAGGTTTTGAACCCCACAGAATGGGGGCTAGATCAAGAAAGGAACAAGGTTCCCTTTAGGCACCAGATCAGATCACAGGAAGGCCTTGATCCTGAGGCACAACGCAGATTCAGTATCATAGTAGGGGGATGGATCAGGATTCTCACCTCAGATCTGGAGCTTCCCCAAGGGCGCTAGGCCTCGGTCCTCAAATCTACGCCTCATCGGTGTGCTCCTCTGCCAACAACCAAAACCAATTTATATAGTGACCATGTTAATATCCACTATGAAATTGGTTAAAAATCTTTGTAATATCCACTATGAAATTGATTAAAAATCTTTGTAATGAAATTTTATTATTGAAAATAAAAATCTCCTTTATGAAAATAATAAAAAAATATTTATTGCAAAATAAAATTAAGATAATAAAAAAACCTTTATTGCAAAATAAAATTAAAATAATAAAAAAACATTTAATACAAAATCTTATTTTTAATTATATTGGTTCCCTCATCAAAGCTAGAGAGATTTGAACTGGAAAATACAAACATTTTTCCTCTTAACCATCATGTCTACACTTCCTTTACATCAAAATAATATTAAGATAAAATAATAATAAAAAAAGATAAAAAAATAAAAATAAAAAACATTTATTGCAAAATAATATTAGGATAATTAAAAAAAAGTTATTACAAAACAATATTAAGATAAAGTGGAAACATGGGAATTTGCATTGTAATTCAAGGAATTAAAGAATAATTAATAAAATATAATTATCAAAACCAAAAATTAAAAATATTAATAATTAATAAAATATAATTATCAAAACCAAAAATTAAAAATATTAAAAAGAAATTTAACAAGAAATTATCATTAAAAAATGGTTCGAAGAATCATAATCAAAGGTTTTTTACACAAATAAAGAAGTTGAAGAATAAAAAGAAGTGATAATTTACCAATGACCAACCTAATGATTGACATAGAAACAATGATCAACCTAGTTGACATATACAACTCATCAAATGTAAAAATTTGGAATTTGGAGAAAGAAACCAAAATAAGAATCTAATCAAGACCAAAAATTAGAAAGATGATTATATTGTTCAATATTAACAATCAATAAATCACTAGAAGTATCAATAGATGAAAGTTCCAAAAATAAAACAAGATACAAGGATGTCTTATTGTCATCCTAATTATAATAGTCATCATATTATTCAACGAACTAACCAATGATGAAATCAATATGAAAAACTAAGCATCAAATCACATCACATGTCATTGCAACACAGTTCCATAGAAAAGTGAACTAGGGTGGTCTAACCCTTTCACTGTTTGAGAATTTTTCTTAGTGCTTCATCATTCATATCATCTTGTGTCTTCAACCCTAGATAATTTTTCTTAGTGCTTCATCACTCATATCATATTTTGTCTTAAATCTAACAATTTCAAGAATGGTAAATCGTGAAAAGACATTGTAGACCAAAATGAAGATGTATGTTTTTTCCATAAAATGATTTGAGACTAAAGCATAGTGTAACTAAATGGAATAACTTATTGTTCAGATTTCAGATTTGTGACTAGTCAATACATATAATTATATCATCACAAGGTTCATTATATCATGGTGTCATTCATTCAATCTATTATAAAATTATTACTATTTATGGATTTTAACTTTCATTCCTATGTTTTATATTTTTTCATATATATGAACTATTGTTCATTATTATTATTTTTTAGGGCATCTCCATTGGCTTAGTTTTGAGTCACCATTGAATTTTCATTGTTCAATTATTTATTAGTCAATCTAGGGAATTTTATTGCATTGTATTAAAGATAGGGATCAAAATTTTTTTGAAGAAATGTATAGTAGCATGTGCAACTTTGTTCCCATAAATAAAATATGTCAAGGAGTTTTGTGGCATTTCTTATCATAAGAAAAAACAACTTTCTACAACTACAAGAACATTTTTTTGAGTAAGTTTTGGTAAACTAAATCTAATTCCTTAGTTTTGCTTTAATTTGTTTTTATCTTCATTTTTTTTTATTAAATCTCAATTCTAAGTATTCTAATTAAACTACAACCGAAGGTCATATAATCAACCTAAAACTCTATTTAACTTAGTATTCTTTCCTTTCTCATATGCTTCTCTTAGTTTGCCTGCCTAAAATAGAGTGGTGAATCCACTTTCTCTTTCAACTTACAGTAGCATGATGCCACACTTTCACATTCATTTTATAATCTAAACATATTTTTAGATTAATCTATTTATATATGTAAAATCATAAACATTATTTCTAATTTAATAATATTCACAATATTTCTTAAATTCATAATATTCATTTAAATAATTTTAATAACATTTAAAAATATTTCAATATTAACAAAAAAAACATTTATATAAAAATACAATTAAGAAAGTTTCATGTTAAAGATAAAGTTCAAATTGAAATACCACATAGTAAAATATTGTATTTTTTATTATTTATAAATTTCATATTAAGTGTATTAATTTTTTGTAATTTATATTTTTTATTACTTATAATTTTATTTAAAATATTTATTAATTAATATTAATTTTGTATATTTTATTATTATTTCTCCAAAAACATAATGGTCCTTATTTAAAGAATGAAATCCTCATATCTAAGCATGTTTTCCACCACGATTAAATTGTGAAATCAAAATGCCTATTAGGTTTGTAATAACTCATTCTAAGTCTATTAGACTTGTAATAACTCATTTTAAAATTCACAATTGGGCATCTAAGCATGTTTTTCACCTTGATTAAATTGTGAAGTTAAAATGCCTATTAGACTTATAATAACTCATTCTAATCCTATTAGATTAGGCTTGTAATAACTCATTCTAATCTTATTAGACTTGTAATAACTCATTCTAAAATTCACAATTGCTCATCTAAACATGTTTTTCACCTTAATTAAATTGTGAAATCAAAATGTCTATTAAACTTGTAATAACTCATTCTAAGCATATTAGACTTGTAATAACTCATTCTAAAATTCACAATTACACATCTAAACATGTTTTAGACTTGTAATTATAAATTTTAATAACCATTTGACCTAACATTGTTGTAATAACTCATTCTAAATTTCACATATATATTAAAAAGCCTAAACCTATCAGACTTAGACTCGTAATAACTCATTCTAAAATTCACAATTGCCTGACCTAAGATTGTTGTTTGATTAATATTAAAAAAGTTACACATTTAAATAATTTAATTATTTAATTATAATGTCAAATTCGCATAGGAGGATTAAAAACGAGATATATGAAATGAAACGGAGGAAGACAACAATAAAATTTCAACCAAACTTGGAAAGCGAGTCCATTTGCATTCCACAAGCTACCGAACCACACGTCTGCATTTTGGACAAGTATGTCCAACACTTAACCATCGAGATATGCAGCGATTATGATAAATATGATTACAATTGAGTGAATTCGCAGTCTCCCCAATCTCAAAGTTCTCGAGACAAACTGTACATGGATCATCGGTGTGGTTATCAGAAATTACTATTGTTGACAAAGATAGGTTAGCAGCAGCAACCCGGTGCCTCATATGGCAGTCAATAACTTGCAATATCAGGTTGTCAAATAGAGTAGGGTTATTGCCCCGCAAAACTTCCAGCGCCCGATTATAATCTGCGAAATTTCCACTCCATACAATCTGCAGGCTCCGCACACGATGTCCATTCTGGTGGTTGCACTCCAACATGGTTCTCAACAAAATAAAATGAATATTTTCTGCCATCATAGCCCGGAGGTTATTTTGACCTCTATAGTACAGAGGAGGACAAAACCATTCATAGTATTCATCGTCCAGTGGGATGTTATCTAACCGACTTATATCCACATTATCCCAAACACACGCCAACTGCCACTGAACTTGTGTAATAGGYTTAAAATCTACGGCCGAGATCAAGTGTTGAACACCCTCAGGTGGAACGACGTCTGGATTTATTGAGAAATCTGTTATCGTGAAATCTATTGGTCTTTCTAATCCACGTCTCGAACTTTGGCCAAATATTTCTGTGAAATCTACTGGGCTTTCTAATCCACCTCTCGAAATCTGGTCAAATATTTCTGTGGCACGGCGCGCATAAGTATGTCTCTGAAAATCAATATCGCCTTCATTTGTTGGGTTCTCCATTGCCTACAAGTGTAAAGACAATTCACAGCTTATGGAACTTGAAACTTAACTTGCAGATTCCGTCCAGCTGGGGCATAAATATGCAGGTGTTTGTCCGTGATCCTCTGCCCCTTTGGCCTTTCAATACATATCAAACGTTTTGCCTGTTTCTGCAGGAATGAGGATCCTTTGGGCTTTTTATGGTCTTCAAATTTTAGAGCGCCTAAAGGCCAGTCCAGGAGGCGGTGGACTCGATGGCGTAACCCTGCTGTCGAACTACCATTGACGTTTAAGTTTCACTTGGTTCATCGGTTCCAACTTCCTGGTTCTGGCCTTTCAATTCCAGATC
The DNA here is from genome assembly GCA_009831015.1 of Picea engelmannii. Taxonomy (NCBI): domain Eukaryota; kingdom Viridiplantae; phylum Streptophyta; class Pinopsida; order Pinales; family Pinaceae; genus Picea; species Picea engelmannii. Next base: position 7,352 of record ML810539.1, on the reverse strand, counting down.
GATTCTCCTTCTCCTCTTTGATTCATATTCCAGTCGGTTCTTTCGCTACTCGAAATAAGCAAAGTTTATAATCTTCCAAAAATAAATTCAAAACAAAACAAAAATAGTTAGAAGGCAGTAAGGAATTCAAAATCCATCATTAAATCATTTCATCCCATAGTCATTAAAACTATACCTAGTTAACATCAATACAAAATTTGAAAAATTGAAATCTTACTTAACTATACTTTTAAATTTGAAAATTAAAATTTTAATACATTATTATTATTTCATTTTCAAAAATTTATCATTTCATTTCACCATCATTAAAACTAAACCTAATTAATATGAATACAAAATTTGAAAAATTAAATCTTCCTACATTTAAATTCGAAAATTAAAATCTTAATACATTATTATTATTTCATTTTTAAAATTTTATGAATCCTATATAAAAAAAATTAAAACTAATTATTATAAATAAATTCTATATAATTTTTTTTAAAACAAAATTATTATAAAACTTGTAATTAAAAATATTAACAAATAACAACATTAAATAATTGAAAACCTAATTCTAAATTATTATTAATATAAAAAATGATAAAATTAAAAACCTCAACGTGAACAATATCAAATACCAAAAAAATTGTATGAACTAATATCAATATCAAATTCTTTGTGAAATTAAAAAATGCACATATAACAATATCAAAGTGTTTGGAATTTGAAATCCAATTGGAATTTGAAATCCAACTCCCTTCTTAATAAATTGCTAGGTGACTTTTGCCAATCAAATTTCATTATACCCAATTATAAATATTTAGAATAGCTAAAAAGTAGAGTTAGTTTGTGGTGTCCATTCATGTTTATCCTTTCTTAATTGTATTTAAATTGCTAAGTTAAATATTTAGAATAGCTAAAAAGTAGAGATAGTTTGTGGTGTCCATTCATGTTTATCTCTTCTTAATTGTATTTAAATTGCTAGGTGACTTTTGCCAATCAAATTTCATTATACCTAATTATAAATATTTAGAATAGCTAAAAAGTAGAGCTAGTTTGTGGTGTCCATGGAAGTTATTAAAATAAAATTAAAAGAAAAAAAATATTTAAAAATATTTTTTTAAATATTAATTGTATTTAAATTGCTAGGTGACTTTGCCAATCAAATTTCATTATACCCAATTATAAATATTTAGAATAGCTAAAAAGTAGAGCTAGTTTGTGGTGTCCATTCATGTTTATGTTATAATGTAATGAAACATTAATTTTGGAAGTTATTAAAATAAAATTAAAAGAGAAAAAAAAAATATTTAAAAATATAAAAAAAAAAAATTGTAATATTAGAATGTTCAATTAATTTTTTTGTTTTTTTGGTTGTTTATCCAAATCATAAAATGTCTAAAATCAAAAAGGAAAGAATCAAATATATTTTTTGTGAATATATTGAAAGGATTAGATATTCTTATTGATTTTTAACTTGTTTAAGTATTCTTTACATATTAAAGATGTTTTAATCTTTAATAAATTTGTTTATTTTCTATTTCTATACTTGCTCGGACTAATATAGATAAATGAAATATTTATATTTTTGTTAAAATGATTCATGCTTTAGAATAGTTAACATTTTATGTTTAAAAAATAATAGAGCGCTCTATGTCACGTTTCTACAACTACCTTTATACTTTGAACTCTTCAATGGCGTCGGGCTCTGGAAGGGGCGTTGCCCCATCCTATCTCAACATCGTAGCTGGGAGAAATTGCTCCCCACTTGACAACCCAAGCAACACTATGATTGGCACCCAATAAGAACCATCCCCCATGGAAGAAGAAAAGAAAGAGGGAGCAACCTCTCAAGAGGTGGATGCACCTCAATCTCAGTCGCATCTCAACAAACCAGAAGAACGAAGATCCAACACATGCATCCTGCAGATGGATGAAATTCCTCACTTTGAGATCAAATCAGCCCAAATCAACCAAACAATTCAATATATGCAAGATCACGCTCTGATCTGTAAATTTATGGGCCTATGGCCATCAGAGAAGGGCCTAGTTTGGTGGATTAAGACCCATTGGAAACCAAAGGGAGACCTCGAACTAAAATTAGGCTCAAAGGGATTATTCACCGTGATCTTCAACCAGACAGAAGACAGAAAGAGGATCTTCTAGAATAGACCCTATTTTTTTAATTCTGCTAGACTCTATATATGCCTTTGGAAAGAGAAGTTTGTCCCGGGGAAGGAAGACTTCTCAATTGCACCAGTCTGGATCCTCCTTTATTCATTACCCCAAGAATATTGGGATTCGAACATTCTAGAAGGGATTGGAAACACATTGGGTACTTTTGTCGGGATGGAAGACGCCAGGCAACAGGGTAGGTACACCTCCTACACAAGAATCTATTTTTATCTCAACATCTCAAAACCTTTCCTTGCTTTGATCTATCTCTAGCACCAAGATATTGACTGGGTCCAAACCATTGATTATGAACACATCCCTTTCAGATGTAGAAAATTCCATTCTCACGGTTATCTCTTCAAAGACTTCCCTCTAAACATTCCTAAAGAGCAGCCCTAAAATCAGGATGAAGAGGGATTTGAAAAAGATACCTCCAAAAGGAAAATCCTACTGAAAAACCTACAGTAACCTCCACCAAAAGGTTCATGTATCAGCAATAGCTTCGCCACCTTGGAAAATATCCGAGAAACAAACACCCACAACAAGAAACAAAATCAACAAAAATAAGTATAGTGCCATAAGAGTACCCAAATGCCCCTGAATCACAATCATTCTCAACCATAAGAGAAAGAAGATACTGCCAAAGAAATACAAATCATTGATGGGGATGCAAAAATGACCCCAACAGGGGAAGGGAAAAAATGATCTTTGTTACATATATGACGCTTAGTTAGCTTAAGTGAATCCATACTAGTTGAATACGGATAATGTGATAGCAGTAATGATGTCACTAAAGTAGGGCTTATTACTAGTAGTATCATATCCTAGAGGTCTATGTGTTTTATCATTATACCCCGATACATTGTTCTAGTTGCAGACATAGGTTTCCCGATGACCAATGGGATATGAAGTATGGGAAAACATGGGATGCATACTAAGCACAATGAGGTTGAGACTCTAAGTCTTGGTACGGGTATGAAACATGATGATGTAATAGTTATGGTAATTACACTAGTACCATTAGTAGAGCAGAGTAATAACAAGAGTGCTATCGTATGAGTAACCCATTGCAACTATGATATGGTGTTTATTAATATTGTAGTATTCCCATTAGTTCAAGCTTAGATATGGATCCAAAGCATCACCTATATTTATAATAATAATAATAATAATAATCCATTTTTACATTAAACTGGTGTGAGACCCTCTTGATTGTGGGACAAGAGACCCCCTCCGCCCAGCCATTTAACTCGTAAAGTCTACAAAGATATACATACCCTAAGAGGAAACACATGTTCTTAACCATTAAGCCCACTCAAGTTATATATACACAAGAAATATATTATATAAAAAAGATAATAATAAAAATATATTTCAATATCAAACTTTAGATGAAATATTTCAATTTACATTTTAAATAAAAAATTATACATATGTAATTTAAAATTTAAAATATTATACTTAAAATTTGATATTAATTTTTTTTAATTATATATCTTTAATATTTTTTTATAAAAAATTACTCACCTTACAATCATACTATTCAACCATTTAAAAAATAATTAATAATTTAATAAATAAAAATGTAAACATATAAACCACACAATCATATTCATATACTCTTTCATATACTCTGGGGAAAAACCTCATAATCTAAAATGTGTTCAATCAAAAGGGAATATCTTTCTCTCCATGTCAATCACCACACAATCATATACTCCATTTGGGAAAAAACCTCATAATCTAAAATGTCTTCAATCAAATGGGAATATCCTTCCCTCCATGTCAACCACCATCCTCATATTAGCATACTTCGTTTAAAGATAAAGATACTTTAATTGTGGTCATGCACAAAGAGCGGGTTCATCCTAGAGAGAGGAGGCACATAAGGAAAATGCTTAAGAGCTTATGTTTATTTTACAAATGTGTTGATAAATATCCTAATGTGTTATTATTTATTTCTATATTACTTATTTATATATTGAATTTTATATATTAAAGAAATTAAAATTATAATTGAATTTGTTAATGAATTAAGGTTTTGGACATTAGAATACCTTAAATATTGTATTATAAATAATGAATTTAATACAATGAGATAGAGAGGTGTGGCTTTCAATTAGGCTAGTTTTATGTGTTAAAGGTTTTTAAGGCAATTTTGTATATATTGTGTGAATGCACTAATGTTATTCTTATGTTGGGCTTTCAAGGTAATTTTGTGTATATTGTGTGAATGCACTATTTTTATTCTTATGTTTTAATGTAATCTATTAGTATTTTTTTTACTGTACAGATTTATCAAATTCTTCATTTGGTATTAGAGAGAAGTTGAACCTATTATTGAATGGAAGCTTTACACGATGAAAATTGTGTAAAGAAAATGGCCAGCAATTCAAGAATGGCTAGAGCTTCAAGTTATGGAAGCTAAAGATGGATTCGAGGGTAAATCTTGTGTACTTTTTATAAACATGCCATTTTTATTCTTATGCTTTAGATTCTATTTCTATTTCCATTTTTGCAAATTTATCAAACTCTTTAAAAAAAAGTCAAGTACCATTTGACTTTGCCCCTCAAATTCAATGTGGTTGAATGTCTCTAGAAAATATAATGCAAAGAAACTATAGAATAAGTTAGAGAATTTGTAGCAATCAAAGTCACTAGTAAACAAGCAGTTCATTCGAAAGAAGTTGTATCATCTTAGAGTGGATGATGGCAACTTCATGATGGATCATCTAAATTCCTTTAATACTCTAGTAAGTCAACTTGTCTATGTTGATATTAACATGGAAGAAGAAAGTAAGTGTATTACTTTGTTATGTTCCATGTTATAATCTTGAGATAAACTAGTTGTAGCAATTGGTAGTACTACTCAATCAACATTAAAGTTTGATGATGTAGTTGCATCATTGTTATCAGAGGAAATTATGAGAAAATCCATGAAAAGTGTGGTCAAAGATGTTTTATATGTAAAAGGTCATCCCCGAGATAAAAGAAATAAAGTTTTCAAGGGCCACATCTAAATCTAGAGGTAGATCTAAATCTCCCAGTTAATCTATAAGGAAATGTTGGAAACATAGTAAATCTTAGCATTGTACGAAAGATTACAAATCTAAGAATGTTGATGAAAGTAAGGGATCCGATAATGCCACTTCCACAAAAACAAAAACCTCCACAAAAGGAGGCAATGTCTACTTAGCATCTACAGGTACACATACAAATCATGATGTATGGTTGATAGACTCAAGTGTTTTATTTCATGACTCCTCACATAGAGTGGTTTTGAGAATATGAAAAGTACAATGGAAGTGATGGTTTCCTAGGAGGTGACTCGACAACCAAAATCATAGAACATGGAAGGGTTAAGTTGTCCCTTGGAGATGGAAGGAAAAGAAATATCCCTGAGGTTCTACACATTCCAGATATGGCTACAAACCTAATATCTCTAAGTAAGATGAGTGATGCAAACATGTATGCTATGTTTGAAAAAGAAACATGAAGATAGTTCGAGGAACAATGGTATTGATGAGGGGGGTTTGGATTGAAACTATGTACAAGTTGTTGGGAAGCATTATTAATGATGGTTGCAACAATTTTGATGTAACTAAGAATAGTAATGAAGAAGACAATATCACTACTATCCCGAGAGAGAAAACAATGATGTGGCATCAAAGACTGGTACATATTGGAGAGAAGGGCCTTTGATCACTTCATGGTAAAGGGATGGTTGAAGGGAGGTATGATTGCTTATTAGATTTGAATTTTTGTGAACATTGTATATATGGTAAACAAAATCGAGTACAATTATCATCTGGTACTACAAGAGCAAAAAGAATCTTGGAGTCGATACACAGTCGTGTTTGGACCTATGCTTAATCCATCACTAGGTAGATCTATGTATTATGGTTCATTCATGGATGATTTCTCAAGGGACACGTGGATCTATTTCCTCCAAAAAAAATCTAAGGTTTGCTATAAATTTAAAGAGTTCACGGTCTTATAGAGAACCAAACAAAGAAGAAAATAAATACGTTGAGAATAAATAATGGTAGAGTGTTATACGGAAACGAGCTCAAGAAATTATGCAATAAGTGAAAAATAGTTATGCAAAAGACTACTCCATACACACCTCAACGGAATAGAGTTGCAAAAAGAATGAATAAGACATTGATGGAAAAGGCAAGAAGTATGCTTTGTGTTGCAAGGTTATCACAAGAATTTTGGGTAGAGGAAGTGAATGATCAATTCCTCTATGTTCCTCGATGGGATAATGCACATGAATGCTTCATTCATCCACTTAGTTGGTTCATTATAGCTTATCCCCCACTTCTATAACTATTAGGTAAAATGAGTGCATACCTCTTCCACAATGCACACTCCAAAGAAAAACTTAAACTAGGGATAAATAGTTTCCTCAATCTTCATGAGGTCATGAGAACCATCTCAAGCATCAACAATATGCAAAAGTGATATACTTCATACATACATCACACACAGGGCAAGGTCAAAACCTCTCTAATACCAAGTTAAAAAATAAAAAGGGAGAACCCCAACATAATGAGCATAACTTCACATAAAATAGGCTCTAATGTATAATTGAGAAAGCCATATTAGGGAAAGCAACTCTAACAATTTCTTTTTATTACATGATTCACATAGCACATTTATGTAAAAGTAAATTGACTTCATCCGATAAAAGTTATGTATAATAAACTCAATTAATAAGATTGTAAAGAATGAGAAGGTTGCTTAAACATTTTGTTAATGTGGTCCATGTAAATAGAATAATTGTTTCATAAATATGGCAATCACTGACACCCCTTAAGAATATTGTTTAACAATTGTAAGACAACAAACATATCTAACAGTCTAATGACGACCATTTAAAAATAAATTAATGGAATTGACTTAACGAGACCGATGTTGGAGATGTGTTGTACTATTTGTAGGTAGGCTTAGTCGCATACCCATACCCCCTAGCAGGGGAGGAGCCTCCAAAAGAAACTTTTGGATCTCCTTTTGGACCTTTTTGTACTTTTTCGACAAATGGTTTTTGACCTGTTGTAAACTAATTTCCATTAAAGAATTAGGGTTGTAATCTACCCCTAGTTAACAAATAAGGTTTTGGATACTACATAATACATAAATATTGTATTGTTAACGATGAAGTTAATACAATGAAATAGAGGTGCAGCTCA
>ML810538.1:295014-316282 GCA_009831015.1 Picea engelmannii | reverse complement strand
CTTTGAAACAAAAGACTTCCCTGGGTTGATAATTTATGTTTCACTTGGTTGTTTGAAATTAATTAAGCAATTATAGTGACCAACAAAATACTGACTCTATCCATGCTCAGGCCACCTATGTTTTGGCCCCTGTTCCCACTGATACAATGATAAGTGAGGCAAGGCCCGAAATTCTGCTATCCATGCTCAGGCCACCTATGTTTTTGGCCCTTGTTCCCACTGATATAATGATAAGTTAGGTAAGTCCCGAAATTCTGACTCTATCCATGCTCAGGCCACCTATGTTTTGGCCCCTATTCCCACTAATATAATGATAAGTCAGGTAAGGCCCGAAATTATGACTCTATCTTGTTAGATAATCCAAAATACAATTATCATAGTTTATAAAGTTAGAATAAAATGATTATTAATTTAGAATATTAAATTAATAATCTAGAATATTTGATTAATAAATATAGACTTTTAGAAATAAATTATTGTTGTAAAAGATATGACTCTAGAGAGGTGTCGTATCTTAGGCTCTAAAATAGGAGTATTGTTTTAAGATTGTTAAGATAGCATTTATTGTAAATGGACACTTGTTTATCTAATAAGTGATCCATATCTAATGTTTGTTAGGACATTTAGCTTATATATAGCTCATTGCAAGAGTATTGTGTTGTTCGGGTGTAAACTCTTGCAAAGTTTCTTATGTAATTTCTTTTCCTATTAATAAAAGTGTGTGTCTGAGGACACTTTGGCCATTATTGTGATATCAGAGCTCCAGTAATGCTGCTTAACTGAAGAAGAGATTAGCTGATCTGAGGAAGAGATCCCAGCATTACAGACCAAGGAAAGTCAGCGCATACTCTGTCAGTAAATCAGTCAGTTATTGTTCAAATTTTTTTTAAAAAAGGGAAAAGAAATTGTTTTTACTTTTAGATTTCAGTCATTAGACTCAGACAAATTGATTTTGCAAATTGCCAATCCTAAAAATTGACAAATTTGTCCATGGCAAATTAGTTTCTAGCAAAGTAATTTCTTGTATTAAACGATCAGTCTTCTGCCATTAAACGTTGTGTAATTTCTGGCGAATTAATTATCACTGTTATAAGCATTTAGATTCAACGCGATCTCTGTGGGTGCGCGATTCAACATCAAAATTCCTCAAAAAATCCTCTTAAATTGTCTTGAAAATTCCTCTTAAAAGGTTTTCCGGAAGCCTCATGGAGTCAAAGATTGCATGTTTTTCTGTCATAGTTCTTTCCATTGCAGTTATTTCTGGCCGGATCCACACTCATGGTCACGCATAGATGTTATTTCCATTCGATGCAATTCTCTTCTGTCATTATTGTTTCCAACATCAAAAATTCACATATTGTTTCTGCCATTATTGTGCGTTGGTGGATCGATGGGTGCATCAATAAGAGCAATTGATAATTCGCTTGCGGACTGGTGCATGGAACTCCTCTGTTGCGTGACCTACGCAACTGTAACCTACCAATACTCTCGCCCTTCAATACTGCTGGAGCGACTGTAACCTACGCGTACGTGGAGCGACTGTACCCTACGCGTGCGTGGAGGGACTGTAATCTATGCGTGCGTGGAGCGACTGTAACCTACGCGTGATTTTTAGTGACTGGCACCTGTTAGTGACTGTGATTCTTTATCCCAACGAAGCCATGGCAGATGGGGGATATGGTGATGGCATGTGTGTTTGGTGTGCCGTTATGGTAATGACATTTGTTGTCTACTGTTAGAATTTTTGCCATTTACAATCAGTCATTGTCCAGGATCGGATCCTTTTATAGTGCAAATACAATCAGATCGGCCACTGCCAGCTTCAGCAGAAGGAGTCTCTCTGGCAACTATAATTGCCATTATTGCCATTATTGTGGTATTATTGATGCCATATCTTGATGTGTGTGGCAGATGTTGATAGGAACGCTGAAAGTGTTTTTTTTTTAAAGGCAATAAGTGAAGTAACTCTGATAGTTTTATTTTACATATGAATTATCTTTTTATCTTATCAAGTGATTCTTTTTGTAACTCAAAGTCTTTTTACTTTGAGGGGGGGCAAGATTGCCAGAATTTTGTAAAGGTGTAAAATTTTGAAAGTTCCTTGGATTTGACTAGAGCCAAGTACAAAGCTCAGTCATTTTTTCCTTATTTCAATGACTATACGAGGGTCAAGGCCAAGCCCCGATAGATCGTCTTTGGTGTGATGTGTCTGGTGTGTTGTTCATCATCATATTTCTTTGCGTGATTATTTTTTGGTGCGTAAATTCAACAAACTACAATGTCAAAACTAATTAATTTATTCTCCGACTCAGATAAACTTGAAGGCACAAAATCATACAAGACATGGAAACGACTCATTGAAAGCACTCTCATTTACAATGAACTTTGGCGTGATATCTGTAATGAAGATACTAAGCCCACTAAGCCAACAGATGCAGCGACATTAGCGAAATGGGAAGTTAAAAATGCCAAAGCATTAGCACTTATTAAATCTTCAGTTAATGATGAGATGTATGTTCATATTGAAAATACGACTGATGTGTGGTCTGCTTTGAAAGTTTTTAAAGATTTATTTGATACTCAGCCTGAATCCAAGAAAGTTGATCTTCAATTAAAGTTGCTTCAACAAAAATTGACTTAAGGAGGTGATGTCCATGAATATATTTCCAGACTTAAGAACATTAAGCAGGAAATACTAAATGCAGGTTTTCAAGCAGTAGATGATAGTTTCATGACCACAATCTTAATAGTTGGATTGCCTTCTTCCTACACACATTTTTTGGAGACTTTACAAGTCACTGGCAAGTTAGACAAGCTTACATTTGATGAACTAAGTGAACTATTATCTCAACACAATAAAACTTTTGGAAAGAAAAAACAAGTTGGCGAAGATGTTTTTTTCACAGAAGCAAGCACAAGTAAGACTTCAAGTGACAGTTATAGCAGCAAAGGAAGAGGAAATTTTGTACAAGGTCGTGGACGAGGTCAACATAGAGATATCAATTTTCAAGGCAGAGGCAATAGTCAAGGCAGAGGCAACAGTCAAGGAAGAGGGTATTTTCAAGGCAGAGGAAACAATCATGGCAGAGGATATTTTCACGCAAGAGAAAATAGTCAAGGCAGAGGCTCTTTTCAAGGCAACAGTCAAGGCAGAGGACAGACTCCGCACAGAAATCAAAGCAGGGGCAGAGGATAGAATTTCGACAGAGGGAGAGACTTTCAGTCAAATTGTTTGCAGAAGGTGTAACAAAGTTGGTCATTATGCAGAAGATTGTCGCACTTCCATTGATAAAATCGCCAAGTTTCATCAAAACACAGCACAGTTTGCCAATGATCGACAGGATGATGATTCAGAATATGTGTTTACCTCATCTTCAACATTACAGATTTCCACTGATTTTCAAAGTGATTATGAAGATGCTTGGATTTTAGATTCAGGAGCATCTCAACACATGACTTTCAGACGTGACTTCTTTTGGAATTTTCAAGAATGCCATCTTAATTATATTTTTCTTGCAGATAATACTAAACATACTTCTTATGGAAGAGGAGTCGTTAAATTTTATTTACCTGATATTGGAGAACGACTAATTTCAAATGTATGGTATGTACCCACCTTCAAAAAGAATTTGTTGTCTTTAGTCACAATTCGATAAGTAGGACATCAGGTAATTATGGAAGATGGCTTGGTGAAGATAAATTCAGTCAAACAAAATATGAAAACAGTGATGACAGGATATGAAGACGGAAAACCATTCAGGATGAAAGGAACAGTTATTCCAAGACATTCAGACTTTGCAGGATCAGTAAGTACGGGTATCTCCCCTATCAGATTGTGGCATGTGAGATATGGACATCTCAACTTTGATAGTCTATCTCAACTGCAAAAACAAGGGATGGTTAAGGGACTTCCCACTTTCAAAAAGGACACTTCAAAATGTGAAGCATGCATTTATGGCAAACAGAGTCAAGAAAGTTTTTCAACAAGTTCATGGCGTGCCAATCGGCGGTTGCAACTAGTTCAGAGCAATGTTTGTGGACCCCTAGAAACTTCTTTCGGTGGTTGCAAATATTTTTTACTCTTTGTTGATGATTTCAGTAGAATAACTTGGGTTTACTTCTTGAAGCAAAAGTCCGAAGTATTTGAAAATTTTAAGATTTTTCAACAACTTGTTGAAAATGAAGTTAAAGAAAAGATAGGTACACTCAGGACAGATAATGGCGGAGAATTCACTTCTACTGAATTCAACACTTATTGCACAGACAATGGGATAAGAAGACATCTTACTAATTTCTACACTCCTCAGCAAAATGGAGTTCCACGCACCAATCCCAATTTAAAAAACCTATTTGTGGCAATAACGATGAAATTTTGTGGCAATAGCAACGAAAATCCTGCCCAATTTAAAATATATATATATATGAAAATCATGGAAACGTGGAAAATTTTCATGGAATAATTTGCCCATATGTAGTAGTGCGACTAATCTGAATTATCTGAGAATGAAATGAGATATAAATGAAAATATAGCAGAGAACACATAAATACAGTGAAACTCAACTTCTATTAATGAATAAAATAAAAAAATATTGTAGAACACAAACTGACTAGAATGGTGGTAGATTATCTCTGAAGAGAAGGAGATGTCAACTAAACTCATTCACAAATAAGCATTACATCACACTCCATTGCATGCTCAAAAGAGCTCCTTCACCTTGATTATGTATGAGAGAGTGAGAGGAGAATAATTACCATGATGCATGTGGGATAAATTGGTCTGAGTTTATAAAATTCCATAGGCATGTAAAACACTAGGACTTCTCAGGAGGTCACCCATCCTAGTACTACTATAGCCCAAGCATGCTTAACTGTTGAGTTCTAATGGGATCTGATGCATTAACGTTTTAGGCATTACATTCCCCGTCAAAAGGGTCAATATCATGGTTTATTAAAACCACAGGCTCGGAAACGTTGATTCATTGGAGAAGGTGGATGGCCACCGAGATCCACCTGGATCAGGCACTACCTTACCTTGATTTCAATGGCTTAACCAACCTGCACCTATTGTGGCTAGTCTACACCTCTTCACTTAAAGTCTTCCCATAACTTTGCTTTAAGTTACAATAGATTAGATGCACAACGGAGTCCAAACACAACCTAGTTCATCCAAAAATAGGTATATGTCGAACCATAACCTTAAAACATCCTATCAATACTTAATAGTTAGCCAATATTATAACTTATCCAACACAAGTAATACAAGGAACAGTGACATCCAATAGTCATAAAGCATCCACAATAAATAAGTATGGGCGGCACCCAAGGAAAATGCCTTAAACTTTATTATATGAAGTATGTTATAATGTACGATAGAAGAGTGTGTCCAAACTACCTATGGGTCATTTACATACTATAATTACATAAGGAAAATAACCTACAAGAACTGTTAATCCAACCCCCAAAGCAACTACATGCCTACCTCTTGCAGGTCATGTTTCCTTTTCTTTGTCACTTAGTCAATTCAATTCATTCCATTGTGCCAAAACCCTGAACTTGGCACAACCACATAAATCCTTGAATGACTTAGTGCCTCTTGCTTCTTATGCCTTAGCACTTTGAGGCATCCTCCTTTTTATATGATCTTAACGTGCAATTGCAATCCCCTTCATTCCAAGGTGGACCAAAGTGTCATCCATTGTCTTGCTTAATTTTGGTGACTTATTCACTGACTCATTCCAAGTCTTGCAAAGTTTTCCCAAGTCATCCCAAGTCCTCCCAGGTCATCCTAGTATGCTTGGTTCATCCATCTGATTATACCTATGTGCACCCAAGTGCACCAAGTGTGATTGATTGTGTCTCAACTTGTATGAAGGAAACTTCATAGGCTATGGGAAAATCCATCCCTTTGATTAGGCAAGTAATATCTAGTGTTTCAACCCTCCACACCTACTTTCATCCGTAATTCGAGGTCTTACATCCTCCCCACTAAACTTGTTGTCATCTACACAATGTATTATCGACACATATCTAAGTGCTACAAGCTTCTACTTCTCGAATTATCAGATCGTGTCTTCATACTGTCACAATGCCTCTTTCCTTTCCCAATTATTCTCCTATTCAGGTGATCCAGGTGGATATCTATGGCCACCCACCTTTTCCAATTCACTCAAAACAGTTTTCTGGCAATTTTGGAAATTTATTATTTTTAGCAGTTTTTAACTTCTGGGACCATTTTGAGGGCCTAAATAAAGATTTTTTGAGATAGAGCCTCTTAATATTACCCAAATGCTCTGATTGAGCCCCCAAAATGAATCTCCTTGACAATACCTTTCCAATGGGCTATCGTTCACCTAAAACGAAGATCGTATGCAAAAGTTACGACCCCAAGAAGTTGATGTACTAACTTACGCAAACGGGGCCCACATGACTTTTGGTGCTTCATCTCCTAGGGTTAGGTTTTTGGATGTCTAGGGTTTTTGAAATTCTTGTTTATTGTAAAAAGGCCTTCAGATCCTCATTGTAATCACCTTCTTGCGAATGAGCGCAGCCGTCACATCTCTTCTCAGAGATAATCCACCACCATTCCAACATGCTTGTTTTTCGCTGCATTTTACAGTTTTAGCTTATTTCCTTATTAAATAGAAAACAAGTTTTATTGTATCGTTGTTATTCTATGTTAAGCATCTTTTAATAATTTGTATTCATTTCGTTATGCTCATAAAATTTGGATCAGTCATATCAGAGCGGTCTTCTCCTTGTCGTCTTAATGCATGTCCCCAATGAGGTCAGGGTACAAAGAATTGGGTCTCGAGCTTGTTTCTCTTGAGGAAAAAATCTCTCGCATGTCCAAGCGACCTCTGATGGCAGGAGAAAAGAAATATGACAGGATAGGAGATCCTTTCAAAATGTTTCTTGAGGAATCCCTCACGCAACAGAGGAATGAGATGATGGATAATTTCGTGCAAATCCTTCGGCGACTACCAACAGGAGACGCATCTTCCTCGAGCAGAGGCGCCACCCCCTTCAAGGTACAAATCAACTTCGATATTCCTATATTTGAAGGTCAGATAAATGCAGATTTTGTAGACAAGTGGTTGAATCTACTAGAAGGGTATTTTTATGTCCATAACTTTTCAAATAGAGAAAAGATTACTTTTGCACTCCTCAAAGTCGTTCCCCATGTCAAATATTGGTGGGAAACTTTTTGTGAGGAAAAGGAAACAGAGGAACCCTCATTATTTACAGTCGCGACCACTTGGGAATCCTTTGGGGATGCCATTAAGGAACAATACTACCCTGTCGGAAGTTATGACGACTTGTATACCAAATGGACCACACTACGGCAAGAAAGAGACCAAGCAGTGCCAGAGTTCACAAATAGCTTTCATAACTTATGCACCAAGATGGGTATCAAAGATTCGGAATGACATCTGGTGCTCAAGTATCATGGTGATCTGCATAGATACATCCATACCGAAATGGAATTTCTGGACATTTCGTCCTTAGGCACAGCCTACCGATATATCGTCAAAATCGAGTAGAAGCTTAAACAAAAGACATGTCAATTTGGGCCTGGGAACCCCTCACAACAAAAGCCAGGAAGGGGAAGCCCCAACCCACAAAAAAAAGGACAGAGCAAAGATGGACAGTATCAAGATGACTAGTCCAAGCCGCAAACAAAGAAGGACACCGGAAAGACAAAGAAAGATACCTGGAAGTGGTGCAACTTCCATAAGAGCCCTTGGCATAACACTGCTGACTACCACTCAAAGAAGTCGTTGGTGGCCAAAGTGAAAGCCTCTAAATCAGATGTGGGTTCTGACTCTGATTCAGAACCAGAAAAGGGAAGACGAATCATTGACGCGGAACCCAGTGCCACTGTTGCTACCACCAAGCTCTAGCATGGTGAACCAGACGAGCCAGAAGAAGGTGAGCGCCTCTTCCATTCACAGATGTGGGTAAAAGGCACCCTGCTACACTTCATCATTGATAGTGGTAGCCAGAAGAACCTCATCTCAGTAGAGGTTGTCAAGTGGCTGGCCTTTCCGACAACGTTGCACCCACAACCCTACACCATTGGATGGCTCCACCAAGGAAGCAATCTCCATGTCATCCAATAGTGTCGACTGTCGTATGGCATCAAGCCATTCAAAGACGAGGTATTGTGTGATGTTGATCCTCTGGAAGTTTGTAATGCTCTTTTGGGCCAACCTTATTTATAGAAATGTCATGTTGTATATGAGTCTAGGCCTCGTAGTGTTATTATTACTTTGAACAAGAAATTGTACAGGATACCCGAGGCAGTCCCTCCTAGTGCTATTTCCTTTATCTCTGCCAAGCAATGTAGGAAAGTCATCTCTCAGACCAGGAAATTTTTCTTCTTCGTGATTTGCTCTTAGAGTGAGTGAAAGATCACAGCTACATCTAGGGCCTCCAGGGCCGATCTCTCCACACAACAAAAGAAAGTGGATAAGGTCGTGGAAGAATACTCATATATTTTCTCCTCTCCTACTGGGGTACCTCTGTAGTGTTAGGTCAAGCATCCCATCAATCTGACCCCAGACGCACCGTTACCCAATGGGCAAGTCTATCGTCGCTCTCTGTTAGAAAAAGAGGAGATCAAGAGGTAGATCCAAGAACTGTTCCACAAGGGGCACACACGTCCCATCTCATCGCCTTGTGGGAGCCCAATCATGTTGGTGCAGAAGAAAGACGGGACCTGGCGACTCTGCATTGATTATTGGGCCCTGAATAAAATCACAGTCCAAAACCGATACCCAATTCCCAGAATCAACGACCTCCTTGATCAACTCACAGGGGCCAAATACTTTAGTAAGATTGATCTGAAGTCTGGCTACCACCCGGTCCCAATAGAATAGACAAATGTATGGAAGACCGCCTTCAAGTCAAAAGAAGGTCTTTTTGAATGGTTGGTCATGCCCTTTGGTTTTAAAAATGCTCCAACAACTTTTATGAGGATGATGGACGATATCCTACGACCTTTCTCCAATACTTTTGTAGTGGTGTATCTGGATGACATCCTCATCTATAGCAAGACTTGGGCGAAACACTTGCAGCATATTCAAGAGGATCTTCCCACCCTGTAGTAGCCCAAACTATATGCAAACTTGGAAAAATGCTCCTTCGGCATGGACAGGGTCCATTACTTAGGCTACATCATTGATTGGCATGGTGTGCATGTAGATCCAGTTAAGATCCAGGTCATCTGTGATTGGCCAGCTGCAACCACACTCACTGAACTTCAGAGCTTCTTGGGCCTCGCCAATTTCTATCGCAGGTTCGTGTTGGGATTCTCTCATATCACATGGGCCCTCATCCAAGTAACCAAGGTTGGCAGTAAGGCAAAATTTGTGTGGGGCATGTCCCAACAAAAAGTCTTCGATGACTTCAAGAAGCATTTGTGCTCATCCATAGTACTTTCATTACCGGACCTGCAACATCCCTTTAAGATCGAGATAGATGCTTCAGATTATGTTGTGGGTGTCATTCTCACTCAACACGACCACCCCGTGGCATATCATAGTGAGACACTATTAGATGTTGTCTGTAAGTACCCTACTTATGACAAAGAAATGGACTCCATTATGCAAGCCTGCCGCCAGTGGAGACATTAAATTCTTGGGAAGGAGACAGTCATCCACACTGATCACAGGCCACTACAGTTCATGCAGACCCAAGGAAAATTGTAGAATGACCGCCATCAGAAGTGGTCCACATACTTACAACAATTCCACCTCGACATCAAGTATAAAACAGGAAGTACCAACCGAGTTGTTGATTGCCTCAGCCGACCTCTAGTCGCGGCACTCACCATGGTGCTAGACTCTTGCGGCCACTAGACCTTTGGATGGACCCACCTCTACGAGACAAACCCTGACTTCTCCACCACCTACCAAATGTTGGGCACCAACTCAGTGGTCGCTAATTTCCATCTTCAAGATGGGTTGTTGTGTCGTCTAGGACATCTCTACGTTCCATGAAGCGAGGGCGCGAAGCTGATTTGGGAAGCTCACTACAGTTAGGTGGTAGGACACTTTGGCATCAAAAAGACAATGGCAGTGTTGCAGAAACATTTCTACTGGCCGAAACTTCGACAGGATGTCGGTAAGTATATCAGGTCCTGCACCACCTGTGCTATTTCCAAACCGACCACTAAGAAATAGGGCTTGTACACCCCTCTGCCTACTCTTGACAAGCCGTGGGAATCCATCTCAATTGACTACATGTCGAGCCTCCCATCCACCAAGAGGGGAAATGACTGTGTCTTTGTGGTTGCTAATCGCTTTTCCAAGATGGCGATTCTCATCGCCTGGAAGAAGAATATCACAGCAGAAGCCACTACCAAGCTCTTCTTTGAACGAGTATGGGTACATTTTGGGATCCCATAAACCATTATCTCAGACCGTGATAATCGGTTCCTCAGCACATTCTAGTCGAGCCTCTGGTCACTATTGGATACCAAGCTCGCCAAATCCACTACCTTCCACCCCCAGACAAATGGCCAAACTAAGGTCATCAATTGGATGATAGTACATATCTTGCGCATGTACAATTCAAAACACCCCTGAACATGGGATGAGAGTCTTCCCTATGTCCATCATAGCTACAATCGAGCCCTGCATATCTCAACTGGCCACAACCCCTTTCAGGTGGGGTTGGGATTCCAACCATTGGGCCCCATGGATGTTTCACTGCCCCTGGTGACCACCTCAGTCGAATCGTCCCCTGCTCCACCAGAAGCTAACAAAGCCACCCAATTCATTGAGAGGATCCATCACATCCTCCAACAGGTTCAGGATATTCTACAGAAGTCTAATGCCAAGTACAAGCAACGTTGTGATCAACATCAGGTGCCACATAAGTTTCAGGTGGGAGACAAAGTTTGGTTGCACTTGCAGAAAGAACGCTTTACAGGGCCCCATCGGAAGCTTCGCCCACTTTGTTATGGGTCATACACCATCACCAAGGTTGTGGGTGACAATGCTTTTGAGCTCAACATTCCCCCTTTCCTTGGCCTGCACCTAGTCTTCAACGTGGCTCTCCTTCGGCCATATTTCCCACCATTATTGGACACCTCAGAGATAACAAAGCAGTTGACAGCAATAGAGCTCAACCCTGACTACATGCAACAGGAATCCAGTGATAAGATTGTGGACACACAGATCAAGGGCACTCGATATCAAAGGATACATCTTTATCGAGTCGTCAAAGCAGGGCAACTCCTGCAACAAGGCAAGTGGCTCACCCGGGGCCAAATTTAGCAAAAATTTCCTCATCTGATGGGGGAACTCAACGCAATGGATAACATCGATTCCTAAGGAGGGAGGATTGATCCAGTTGGATATCAGTGGCCACCCACCTTTTCCAACTCACTCAAAACAGTTTTCGGGCAATTATGGCAATTTACTATTTTTAGCAGTTTTTAACTTCCGGGGCCATTTTGAGGGCCTAAATGAAGGTTTTTCGAGATAGAGATTCTCAATATTAGGATAAGTCTCTGATTGAGCCCCCAAAATGAATCTCCTCGACGATACCTTTCCAACGGGCTATCGTGCGCCTAAAACGGAGATCGTATGCAAAAGTTACGACCCCGGGAAGTTGATGTACTAACTTACCCAAACGGAGCCCACGTGACTTTTGGTGCTTCATCTCCTAGGGTTAGGTTTTTTGATGTCTAGGGTTTTTGAAATTCTTATTTATTGTAAAAAGGCCTTCATATCCTCATTGTAATCATCTTCTTGCAAATGAGCGCAACCATCACATCTCTTCTCAGAGATAAGTCGCCACCATTCCAACAAGCTTGTTTTCCGCTGCATTTTACAGTTTCAACTTATTTCCTTATTAAATAGAAAACCAGCTTTATTGTATCGTTTTTATTCTGTGTTAAGCATATTTTAATATTTTTTATTCATTTCATTCCGCTCATAAAATATGTATCATCAGGTCTGTCTTTCTAGCTAACAAATTACTCGTGCCTTTTGTTTTTGCTGAAGTAGGAGGTCATGCGTGCAAGTATTTCCTCCACTTCCATCTCTGGCCTATATATGATCAATGCATGGGCTATGGATGGTGCAACTTTGATAGTACATCCTTCATCAATCCTACAAGGCTTCAACTGATTGATGTGGAAAACCGAATGGTGAGCTCTCATGTGTTCTGGCAGCTCCAATATATAAGTGGCATTGCCAATCTTCTTAAGCACCTTGAATGGTCCTTCAAGCCACCATAGAAAAACACCAGACATGCCACTTTGTGGCTTGAATTTATCTCTTCCCAACTCAAGTAAGACTAACTTGTCAGCTTGAAATTCTACCTCCCTCCTATAATGTTCCAACCAACGCTTCATCGTTTATAATGTGTTTTTCAACTAAACGTGAGCCATATCCAATTTGTATTGCCATCCTTTCATGAACCACAAGGTTGATGGGTTACACCCATAGTATCCTTGCAGAACTATATGTCACATCAACGATTGTTGCGCATTTTCCAACTCAAATGGACTGTAGCTCATCGTGGAACTCTTTTGCATGTTGTAACCAAATTGGGTTGTGTCCAACAACTCTTGCCAATTAGATTGTTTTGCACAAATAAAATGCCTCAGGTAATATTCCAAAAGGAAATAAATAGATTGTGTTTTCCCATTAGTCCATGAATTATAGTTCAAACTCTTCAGTAGCTTGGTTCCAACATGCCTAAATAACTCTATCCAAAACTGTCATGTGAACCTTGTGTCTATGTCTAACATGATGCTTAATGGGAGACTCCATTACTTCAAAAAATTCTCAAAGAATAGCTTCAAAAATTCCTCCACTGCACACCACACCTTCATTGGCATGAAGATGGCATGCTTGGAAAAATGGTCAACAACCACCATAATCCCATTATACACATGTGTGATTGGAAGCTATGTGATGAAGTCCATAGAGACACTTGCCTAAGGTCTCTCTGGCATCAGCAAAGGTTGTAATGGACTGGCTTGCCTCATCCTGTTGGCACACAAGATAGGTCTAGATGTATTCTTCTACGTCTCACCTCATGCGTTCCCAACAGTAACCTCATTCTAGCAATGCCATAGTTCTTCGTTGTCCTGGGGAGCCAGGGCAAGGCAAATCATGGCATTCCCTTAAGAGTTTCTTTTGAAGGTTAGATGACTTTGGCACATAGATGGGATCACCAATGTACAAAATTCCATTTTCCATCCAAAACTTCCTTGTTATGCCTTCCTTCACTTGCTTCATGATGTTAAAAGCTATGGGATCCTTGTGCAATCCCTCTTTGATCTTGTCTTTCAAGTCTGTCAAAATTTGCACTTGACTTCCCATGGGCGTCGACAACTCATCCTCCTTCAAGGCTACAAATTTTGAATTCCTACTTAAGGCATATGGTACCGCGTTCAACTTGCCAAGTCAGTACTTAATGGTCATGTCAAACTCTACCAAGAACTCTTTCCATTGCACCTGCTTGGGTGACAACTTCAGTTAGGTGGAAAAGTGCCTTGTTGCCACATTGTCTATCTTTACAACAAACAATCTACCAAGCAAGTACTGTCTCCATGCTTGTAGACAATGTATAATTGTGGTCATCTCTTTCTCATGAATAGGGTATGTCCATTTGTGATCCTACAAAATTCTACTCTCGTAGGCCATTGGATGACCTTCTGTGACAAAACTCCTGCAATGCTAAAATTTAAAGTGTCAGTATACACTTCAAATGACTACTCAAAGTCTGGAAGTTTCAACACAGGTGCCAACACAAGTCTACACTTTAGTTCATAGAATGTTGCCTAGCACTTCTCTATCCAATTCCATGGTTTGTTCGTTTTCAACAAGTCACTAAGTGGTGCAAAAATCTTATAGTAACCTTCAATAAATATGTGGTAGTAGTTATCCAACCAAGGAAACTTCTTACCTCATGAACTATTCTCAGTTCCTCCCAATCTTCAATCACCCTTATCTTCGCAAGATCCATGCAGATGCATCCTTGTCCAATACAATGGCCCAAGAATGGAAGTTTGGTCTACCCAAAAACACACTTGGACTTCCACAAGTACAATCGGTTTTGCCTCAGTGCCTTAAAGACTTCTACCAAATGCTTCTTGTGGTCTTCAATGTACTCACTAAACACCATAATGTCATCTAGGTAGATGACCGCTAAGTTATCCAAGAATGGTTTGAACATGTTGTAGCTTAAAATGTTCCTTCAAATTTTTTGAAGTTTTTTGCTAATACTTAACATTTGGATTCTATTTCAATTATCCTAAAGCAATCTTGAGTTCCCAAAAAAAAATGTTCAATTCAAGCTAGAGATGGAACTTTATCATCTATAAAACTCACCTGCGGATTAAACTAGATCCAAACCTTCATTACATTGGAAACGTTTGTAGTTCCCAACTCAATTTACCTTTACTTATCATCATTATGCTAAAAATTGGTTGCATTTTATCCATGTCTAAATTATTTGAGGTCATCATCAAATCATATGTTTCTAAGTTTAATGTACTTCGTTTAAGAAACTAAACTCTATGGTTAACACCTACCAAGCTCTACCTAGTCAAGTCACGATCTAGTACTAAGAAAGTTTAAAATATTTTTCTAATTATAAATTTCATATATTTTAACTTATATCATAATTATATAGAGCCATGATAATTATTGGTTTCTCAAGGATAAATTTATGACATTTTCTTCGAGATTATTTAGAAAGATAAATATGCACAAAATTAGATTACCCATATTTCATTACTATATATATTTGTTTATTTATATTAATTTGTAATAATATATATTATATAATCATAAATTATATATATATATAGTCCTGAATATAAAATGCTAGAAGTGATGGGTCGGCACTCTCATCGAGACACTCATGCACAAGAGTTTATTATGGTTCAGGCATTTCAAGCAATATTACAATGACATGATGGTGACTTCTAAAATATACATTCATGACAACAGTCGTTTGAGTTTTCTAAGAACATATTGATTTGTTGGGCGGTTCCATCCTGCCTATAAACCTAAATTGACATGACCTATGCATGCCTTGACTGATAAAGTTGCTCACGCATCTAGATACGATTCTTGTGACAATATAAAATATACGTTGGTCCTTTAGCAAAAGATATGGTGATGGATATCATAGTTTGTTGATGCTCGATGGCTTGTCAAAAAGACCTCAACAGCTTCAGCGTGGAAGTATTTGTTTGAGGAGGAATACATATTGTTATGCTTGGTTCCTATGCTAGCTATGAAGAAGATCTGGATTGATATCGATGGTTTCAAACCAACCTTTCAAAGGCCATCTGCATGGGGCTTTGTAGGAGCTTTGTTTCACCGAGCTTCATGATAATGTACCTCTTAGACATGGTGAATTATCAACTTTAGTATTGTCATTTTGTTGTTACTGAAGGTCAACTCTTAAGGATGGTATCATAGAATGATATTAGTGAGACAGAGCTATCCATGGACAAGTTGATCCAATCTACACCTGAAGCTTTAAATGAATGTTTGGTGGCTTAGCTAGTTTCAAAAGAGTTTATCATAATAGCTATATTGTTGCATGAAATGTGACAAGAATTGTAATACCCATTCCTCGAAAAAATATAGTTCCAACTAAAGATAAATATGAGGGATTATTTATTCAAACATGTTCTTTATTTGTTAAAGATAATTTAGTAAAAGATTTAAGATGTTAAGCTATTTTGAATTGCTTAACTACCTTTTTCCATTTCTGGGAAGTAGTTACCTGAAGTAACCGTCACCCAGCTTTGGGAAGAGGATAAAAGGCAGTGCTTGACACAAGGAATAGGGGTTGGAGAATTTGGCATCGTAAGGAGCTAAACGCGCAGTGCCCATAGGCCCATTTTATTTACAGCAGGCCAGAAAACCAACCAGTGGATTCACCACCGGCACTGTAGATTCCATCTCTTCTTCTTTTGTCTATGTAACCTTATTTTGTAAAGCAAAGACTCTTCTTTCTCCATGAAGATAATATTTTCATGATTTTGTGCAACTAATAAAAGATTATTTGCAGACATATTCTCATTGTATTTTTTATGGTTGTACATGAACGTATGTTGGATAATAATTATGATATGATAAATTTATTTCAGGGTTCTGAGTTGATGTTTTATCTAACTATTTAGATAGGTTTGGTATTTTTTACTGCCTATTTGTATTGAAGAACATCCTACACAGAAATTAATTGTGTGTGAGGATTTGTTTATATCGTTGAGCTATGGAACTTGAGCGGAATGGTCAATTCATTTCCATGCATACGATTGGCTTTGCTTAATTATTTCCATACGCTTTCTTCTTGTCAGACGTATTCATGATTGTTTGTCTTGATTTACTTCTGATTTTATGTTTTACTCAATGCCAAGGAGTATTATGTTATTCCTGCTAGAATTTGAGACCCTTCTTCTGTATCTTCCATCAACTTATCTTTATGACTCTGCAATGTTGGAGAAAGGTGCCCATTGGAGAGGCTATGGTCTACTAGTTTGTTTGGAGTTGTTTGCTTTCCCTTCCTGCCATTAATTCTTCATTTATTTAATATTTTCTTTTTCTTTTCAATTATGGCATTAAGATGTGTATTAAAGGGTTTTTCTGAGGTAACTCTTAGCAACAAATTTTTGTGACAAATTGAGGGTTACCCCCTCCAACTCAAGAGCGAGCTTGAATCCCAAAGCAGGGAGGCTTCATCAAAGCATCATAGGGTGCCTTGGCATTGTTCCCTGGCCAGGAACAACTTGAGGACCAACATCTTTTCGCGTTGTTGCCAGGGATTGAAGTTAAAACATTTATTTTCCCTAGTTAATGACAAAGTTTAGATTCTGAGTTCTCGTGGTGAATCTGAACATGACAACAAGCGCTTGATTCTCAAATAAAAGAATACTTTAATTGAAAATGAATAATATATTTTAGATGATTCGGTTCATTAGAAAGGTTTTGGTTAAGAAATTCTAGTTTTGTTACTCAGTCCCTTATTATTCTTCCCTGTGTATTTGAAAAGGGTTTTTCTTTATTTTATCGATTGGGAAGATTATAAATTCAAATATTTATTTCCTTTCTTCGAAAATAAAGTTTTAGATTATGTTTGCATTCCTTATTTGAATGAATCGTTGTCTCTTGAAAATAATAGCCAATCTCCTACTACATTTTCTTTCTTGGGTCATATGAACAAAATATGAAATTCTTACTATTCCAATGAATAAAAAGTCATGTATGATATTTGAGCCTAGTTATCCATTCCTCTGGTTGGTAATAAACCTTTTTAGCTACAAGCTAATTTGCATCCTATGATTTTGAAAAGAAATAGGTTTTTCAATTTACCATTTAATCTTCATAATATGCATGTAAATTACCTCAAAATTCTTCCTAAGATAGTAATGTTTTGGTTGAAGAACATTTGTCATCATTTCGAGATTATACTGATAGTTTGGAAATAGAACATGATGATATCTTTAAGAGAATGCTTTCTACTTCCCTAAAGGGAGATTAGGGAGAATAGTTCAAAACTTTCCTACTGGTTCTATAGGTTGTTGGTCAAATTTTTATGATGTTTTCTTAGACCAATGGGTAGATAAGAAGAACTATGAATATTGCCTCACTAATGTTTATTCAATGAGAAGGAGTGATGTAACCCTCTTAGATGTTCACAAGAGGTTTCAAATATTTTACATAGATTTACCTAATGAAATCCAACCCTCTGAAGTGCTAAAAAGTATATTATGCTTCTGCTCATGAGTCTATCCTTTCTTTATTTCTTAGACAAAGAAGGTCATTTTCATTAGAACAAATGTTTATTGTTGCTTTAGGAATAGAATACAATTTATAAACTTACTAATCTTTATACTAAAAGGTATTTGATGAAGAATGTGCATAAAGAAGAAATGAGACAGTCATATGAAAAGGTTGTTATCCCATAAAAACATGAAGAAATCCCTAAAGTTGTTGTCTTAGAAGAATGTGAAGAATTTTTTTGTCCAAGAAGTTTATGAGAAACACATGTGCAACACGAACACATGGAGGAATTAGTATGTTCCTACGAGGTTAAAGATGCTCATAAAGATTTTATTTTCCTCATAATAATTATGAACCTAAAGTGCATGAAGAATGTAAGAGAAAGTTGTGTTTGGAAAACTTCAATAACAACTATACATTCACCCTAAGTATGTTGATGTCCAAATATTTTTGAAGAATTTTCTCAAGAAAATATTGAATAAAATAATGAAAGAAAATTTTTCTTTTGAGTTGTCATGAAGAGAAATTTTCTTCCTAGAGTTTTAGAAGCTCCTCACAAGAGGTTTCAAATATGAATATTATGAAGGATTTTATGAAGATAGCATTTCTAAAAGGGCTTTCAAGAGCCTTTTTAAAATGAAGTCCTTTCTTATGTTCATAAAGTCATTATCCCTATGTCATATTTTGGTTACATATATGGCCTTGAAGATGAAGAAAACATTTTAGTTGCTAATGAATATTATGAATGATTTTATGAGGATAACATTTTTAAAAGGGTTTTCGAAAGCCTCTTGAAAATGAAGTCCTTTCTTATGTTCATAGGAATAAAAATAATTATTTTCTAGAGCAAATTGAAAAAATTAATGAACCTAGAATTTTACTATTAAAGATGAACAGAAAAGAAATGTTTATTTGTTGAAATTTCTACCGAGAAAGCATAAAGTTTGATAATTTATGGTGTTGATTCATCCTTTTATTTTCTTCATGATTTTAAAACTAGTGTAAAACTTTGTGTAGTTTCAAAAGCTTTGATATGTCATGATTCAGAAAATTCAATGAGATGGTGGAAGGAAATTCAATTGGGAAATGCATGTATCTTCATTGGGGTTATGGACACTCGCTGGCAGCGGAGCAAGGCCTATGGTGTCGGGGTGACTACAACATAGGTTATGGACACCTTTTCGCAATGTAGCAACACCAAAAGACAAGAGAGGGTGCTCATATGTATCTTTACTTTTACACTCCATCATTAGAAGTCCCCTCGAGTTTAGCACTGTCTCGACATGTTTGATCATTTTAATGGTAAATGGACCCCATAAAGCATTGCTTTGAGCAAGACATAGAACAACTAGAGATTTGAGTTCCTAGCCTAACTTATTGTGACTGATTACTTTAGGAAACATCTAAGCAGACTGGAAATGAACAAAAGTTGATCTTTATCTTTCATAACCATATCATTATTTGCAGTATGCTTAGATATTTAGTTGCCATAAGCTTTATCATTCTTACTATGTATTCATTTATATTGAGAGAGAATTGCTTCATGTTCTTGCTTATGCATTTTTATTTCATGCATTAGGGTTTTATTCTCTTGCATTAGGGTTTATTTTCCTGCATTAGGGTTTTGTTTATTTTTCCTTGTTAATAACTTAGAAAGTTTGCAAAATGAAGGAAGAGTTATTTCATTAAGGATAAGAAGAATTTTTTCTTGAGTCTGCATAAGAAAAATCTGATTTACAATTTGATTGAGATGTTTGTTATGTGTAAATATGTATATGTTAAAGACTTTTGCTATCATGACTTATCCTTTTGTATATGCGTAATATTTTCCAGTTGATCGTTAATCTTTTAAGTACACATAAGTCGAAAACATGATTCACATGTTTGGTGCACACATACACATAGGGAGATTTTTCATTAATGGTAACAAAAGCTTGTATGCGTGAGATTGGAATATTGATAGCCATCAAACATAAACTTGAAATTCCTTAAATGAACTGCTTTGATTCAAATTTTGATATAAATTCTTATTTTGTTTGTATGGCCATCATTCTATTCATTTATTTTGGGATGCATACCTATTTCTAACATGTCTAAGTTGCCTAGATGTTGCATGAAGCACATCTATCTGAGGATATTATTGACATATGTATCAATAATCTGGGTTGTGAAATTCTCAAACATCCAAATATTCTAGTTATTGATAAAGCACAATTGATTCAAGGATTCAATGGTTGATAAGCGATAAATTTTTATGGAGATATGCAAACAAATATGATTCACACTTTTATAAGAATATCCTTGTACTATCTATGGATATTATAAGTTTTTGCTTTCGAATAATATACATGTGAGTCTAACTTTTGTTGTTTGTAGAAGGTTCTCTCTAGCAAAGATATAAATCTTGCAGGTACAAATTTGTTGGAACATAAAGGAGGATATTTAGTTCAAGAATTTGGTGACTTGAATTGTACTCTACTCTTGATTGGAAGGAAATTAATAATATGTGTGTCTTAATTTAAATTAAGAGGATGTATGCCAAGTGTTGGGAAAAATCTTTGAATGAGTGGTATTGTGCTATGTGAATTGTAATACTTCAAAGTTAACTTAAGGTTAATGAAATTGGTGGGAAATCCTTGTATTGAGTTTCCAATAGATAATCAATAGATTTGGGAATGTATCTTCTATTATATGGTTGAATGAATATTTGTAGCAAATATAAAAGGAGATTGCACATCAAGCGTTTGTTAAAAGCTTTGTATGAGAGAGGTAATTTTAACGCATCTTGACAAGTGTTGGTATAATGATTTTGATTATTTCATGATCGCTAAGAATGTTCTTATGGGTAGAGTAACCTGAAGGTTACCATTATTTTTCCTAGACAATTTCATTTCATTTCCATAGCAAATTTCCCAAATTTATTTAGAGTACAAGATATGTTTATGTTGCTTAAATATTTTAGATATACAAATGAGTGGGTATGGCTTGAATTACTTTACCTATAAACAGTAGAATAGTCCTGGACAAATTCCAAGAGCAAATGACAACTAGATTTTCAATTTATACTCTAAAAAATATGTGTTTGGGGATATGTGTGCAACTTATAATGGTGGAATCCATGCATGTGTCTGAGACTACCTATGGGTAGGCATTCTCATGTCCTGTAGATGACAAATTAGGTTAAGATCAAGTAAAGGGCTATGGATTGAAATTGCTTCCTGGGTTTTTCACCTGAGTAAGCCATTAATGTAATAGTGTTTTTAGAAGAGGAAATACTCTTTGTTACCCATTGAATGAATGATCATTAACATGAATTGATTGGAATTTTCTTCCTAAGAAATTAAATTTGAATAGAAACCTAGTGTGAATGTGTTATTAATTGATGCTAGTTTTATGCTTGTTTATACTTGAATGTGAGTGAGATAGGAGTATGTCCCTATGTATTTAATTGTTATTAGGCATCACTCAACATTAGTAGTGTTGATGATTGTGTTGTATTACT
>ML810538.1:262703-283471 GCA_009831015.1 Picea engelmannii | reverse complement strand
TGTAATTTTTGATAAATTTTCAATTTTAATGCCAAAATTTAGAAAACTCAATTCTTAAGCTAAAGAATGATAAATATACCTTGCATAAGTTGTTTTATGGAAAATATGGAATGAAATGAAGGCAAAATGGATGGATATAGAGGTAAAAGTGTAGTTTATAGAGTAAAAAGGAAGCATAAAAATGTACTCAACAAACCATGCACCAAATATGTACTAATCATGCATCAAATACACATAAACTATGACTCATCAAGATGTACCAACATCATCAACTATACACCTCATGTATGTGCCAACTCATCAACTACTTGTCTCAACCATGTACCCAACATGTACCTCGACCAAAAGCCCTCATGAATTTCATCATCCAAATCTAATTTGTAACTCTGTAATAGACCTGGTGTATATGATCACATACCTGCAAGCCTTCCTTAACTTTAACAACTAGAGACTAGCATTTTCATCAAACTTTACTTTAGTCTCACATGACTAATTTTGGATTAGTCAACAACCCTAACTTGAAATAATCATAACTATGTACCTATAATGAATAAAGGTATAAAAATAGTACACAATGTTCCTCAGTGTCTTGTCTACAATTTCTCCAGGTTTCACTTCTTAGAACCTCCCAGAAAAGGAGTTATAGAAAAAAATGGTATACCTTGTTGAATTTTATCTTATTCTAGAGATCGAACTTGTAGAGAATGCCCCGCACAAAATATTTGTTTTATAGATCTGAAAATGGTACACATAATACTACAGACTGTACTCTAACCAATACATTTGGTCTTACTGAATTTGGATCTGTTATGAAGAAGTTATGAGGTTTTTACCTGAAACACTTGTTTTGGACTAGTTTCAGGACTGGCCACAAACCCTATTTTCCACGGAGTGTAACTCCAAAAATACAACAACCCACAAGTTGAAATTTTTATCACAACTACTTGGATATGTTTCTTCAACAACCTCAAGATTTCGCGGTCTAAATCATTCCAGAAAAAAAATTTATTGCAAAAATGGTGAGATGACCTGTAAATAACATACCTTAGAAAGCATCATCCAAAGAATTTATCCTCCCTTGAATTTCGGCCTTATTTTATTCACCTTCCCTCTTAAATTCGCCTTAGATATCCTTTGGTTACCACACTCACTTGTAGATATTCAATTATGCTCAAGTGTGATTAAAATGAGATACCTTTGCCTCTTATTTATACTTTTATGTAGCTTCATCAAGGGGTTGCCTTCTAACCATCTTAAACCACTTTCCTTATTTTAGGGCTAACCCACTTCTAATCACTTGTCCACTTAATAATTTCTCCATTAACTTTATTATTTAAATAATTTCTTTTGTATCCACTTTTACTTATAGTACATGGATCACTTCACTTCGTTTCTTACCTTCTAACCATCATAAACCACTTTCCTTATTTTAGGGCTAACCCATTTCTAACCACTTGTCCACTTAGTAATTTCTCTCCATTAACTTTATTATTTAAATAATTTCTTTTGTATCCACTTTGACTTATAGTACACTCATCACTTCACTTTATTATTTAAATAATTTATTATTTGCAACCACTTTGACTACTTTGACCTTTTGGGGCTTCTAGATGACTCATGAGGGTTATCCAACTTCACATGGCCATAAATCTCTAACCGTGAGGAGTTATGTAACGTTCCACATACCACCAGAAATGGAAAGACATGTAATATCCATCTTAAATAGTCTTACCTTCAAATATATTAAAACTCATACCATTATACATCAAAAAAACTTGGGTCCATTACCCAGACCTTTGTGCTACCAGAATTCACTATCGGACTTTCTTCAAGGGTTGACATCAATGACAACCAACCCAAATAATCAACAGATTGCATATCATGTATTTGGTGAAATTTATCCACTTGAAAAGATGAGACTTGGTGTCATGTGTTTGAATACCTAGAAATGGAGCTATGTAGGAGTAGATCCTAGCATCAATTGAATGAGATAATGTTATCCTTTTAAAACAATGTTGGATGAGATATTTGAAACAATGTTGCAAATATCATGTTAGTGAATATATCATCAAGGATCCAAAAAGACACTTATCAACAAGATCAAGGGAAATATCAAAAAATATCATCAAACTTAAAAAAGATACAAAAATGTTCTTTGTTTTGAATTTTAAAAACATACAAAGCAACAAAAACGTCAAATAAATGAATTGCAACAAGAACATGAAAAGAAAATTGATATATAAGATGTATAAGATGTTAGTGATACATCACACATCAATATTGAATTATGTTCTAAGTCCCAACTCATGAGCCTCAAACTATCATAATGTCATCATGAGTCCTCTATAATGAAATCAAAGAAATAAAGTAGTGATTCGATCTACCCCTTTTACAAGAAAAGGTAATGGCTCTAGTAATTTTTCTTCCTCTAGATGAAGAAGGCCCTAGGGTTGGTGATAGACGTTGACATGCTCTAAGAGAAGAAGACCCTCGGTCTATCCTTGGACTCTGATGTCCTCTAGAAGAAGAAGAAGAAGTTAAACTTTGATGTCCTCTACTAGTGCTACTACTAAGTCCAACTTGTTTTTTCTATGACTATGACTATGTATATGAAGGTGGTGGTGCACTTCCCCTATGAATATCCACCCCCTATAGAGTTTCTCCTATGGAACATCCTCCTCTACCACACTCCCCTACCCCCACCACCTCCTCCTACAAATTCTCATGTAACCACTCAAAGGCCAATTCCATGACAAGCCTCTTAGTCTCCACCTTGCATGGAACAATGGTGTCAATCCCATCCAATGAAACGGCCTTCATGTCAAGTGTTTTCTGAAGCTATCTCACCCACAACTTCAATTTTTCCATTTTGTTTTCACTAAAGGTCATCTCTTATGGACAGTATCATAGAACGATATTATTGAGATAGAGCGATCCATGGACAAGTTGATTGGTCTCAATTCCAATCTATGCCTGAAGCTTTGAATGAATGTTTGGTGGCTTAGCTAGTTTCAAAAGAGTTTATCATAATAGTTATATTGTTGCATGAAATGTGACAAGAATTGTGATACCCATTCTTGGAAAAAATGTAGTTCCAACTAAAGATAAATATGAAGGATTATTTATTCAATCATGGTCTTTATTTGTTAAAGATAATTTCGTAAAATATTTAAGTTGTTAAGCTATTTTAAATTGCTTAACTACCTTTTTACATTTTCGGGAAGTAGTTTCTTGAAGTAACCGTCACCCAGATTTGGGAAGAGGATAAAAGCAGTGCTTGACAAAAGGAATAGCGGCTGGAGAATTTGGCATCGCAAGGAGCTAAACACTTAGTGCCCATAGGGCCATTTTATTTACAACAGGCTACAAAATCAACCAAGGATTCACCACCGGCATTGCAGATTCCATCTCTTCTTCCTCTGTATATGTAACCTTTTTTTGTAAATCAAAGACTCATCTTTCTCCATGAATGTAATATTTTCACGATTTTGTGCAGCTGATAAAAGTTTATTTGAAGACATATTCTCATTGTATTTTGTATGGATGTACCTAAACATATGTTAGATAATAATTATGATAGGTTGGCCACTTTTTAATTATTATTTAAATTTATTTTAGGATTTTGAGTTGATGTTTTCTCTAACTACTTAGATAGGTTTGGTATTTGTACTCCTTGTTTGTATTGAAGAACATCCTACACATAAATTAATTTTGTGCGAGGGTTTGTTTATATTGTTGAGCTATGGAACTTGAGCAGAATTGTCAATTCATTTTCTTGCATACGATTGGCTTTGCTTAATTATTTCCATGCGATTTCTTCCTACCAAACATATTTAAGATTGCTTATCTTCTTGATTTACTTCTAATTTTATGTTTTACTCGATGTCAAGGAGTACTATGTTATTTCCCCTGGCATTTGAGAGCCTTCTTATGTATCTTCCATCAACTGATCTTTATGACTTTGCAATGTTGGAGAAAGGTGCCCACTTGAGAGGCTCTAGTCTGCTAGTTTGTTTGGAGTTGTTTGTTTTCCCTACCTGTCATTAATTCTCCAGTTATTTATTATCTTATTTTTCTTTTAGATTATGGCATTAAGATGTGTATTAAAGGGCTGCTAGGTAACTCCGAGTAACAATTTTTTGCAACAAATTGAGGGTTACCTCCTTCGGCTCAAGACTCAAGAGTGAGCTTGAATCCCAAAGCAGGGAGACTCCATCAAAGCCTCATAGGGTGCCTTGCCATTATTCCCTAGCCATGAACAACCTGAGGACCAACATATTTTGGTGTCGTTGTCGGGGATTGAAGTTAAAAAGTTTATTTTCCCTGGTTAATGACAAAGTTTAGATTCCTAGTAGTGAATAAGAACAGAACAACGAGCACTTTATTATTTCAAGAATATATTTCTATTAATTTTTTCACTTGACAACTCTTATCTATTAAGTCTCCATTGGGAGAATACTTTAATTGAAAATGAATAATACATTTTAGATAATTAGGTTCATTAGAAAGGTTTTGGTCAAGAAATTCTAGTTTTGTTACTCGTCCTTTATTATTCTTCCTTGTGTATTTGAAAAGATTTTTTAATTGCTTAGGAGTCAACTTTCTTTAACTTTCAATTAGTTGTTTGTAATGACATACAAATTTCTAAAGTTTTTAAATTTTCTTTTATTAATTTAAAAAAAAAAATATATATATATATATATATTTTTTATTTTATGAAAATTGAAATTCTTATTTTTCTATTGGTTGAAAATAGTGATGTGACTATTTTTATGTTGTTTTAATAGGTATTGTCAGATTTGAATATTTAATTAAAAAGTTAAAAATTCAAAAATCCCTCTAAATGTCACCTAGCCATCACTTTAATTTGTCATTTGATGTGAGCATTCGTGTCATGAGAGATATCATTATTTTAATGTTTTCTTGATGTAAAATATATCATTTTTTAATCTATTTATGTTCCATTAATTTATGCTTTAGTACTTCATTGATTTGATAGTACTTATTCCTTTAGCCTTGTCATTTAATGTGGCAATTTTTATTATCTATTTTTTAAAATTGTAAATTTTAATTGTATAGATAAATTTAGTTCTCTCAAAAAAATACATTGAAAAAAAACTTCTCACTTCCCCTTGATTTCAATTGTATAGATAAATTTAGTTCTCTCAAAAATATATATTGAAAAAAAAACTTCTCACTTCTCACTTTTGTTATGCAATCTATTCCTCTTATATGCAATTTCATTAACAAAATAAATTTTTACTCCATTTCCATCATTTTTACCAGTTTAACCTCTAATTGTTTTTACAAGATAACAAGAAAAACGTGGTCAATTAGCCGTGGTCTGTAAATTTCTTCAAACATTAAGATTTACAAATCACTAAGATAACATTAAAACACTAATTTTTTTTTGAAAACCTAGTTATTCACGAATGTTCAAATCACACAAATAAGTAAAAGTAATAGTACGACAGGGACCAAAGCCTTCATCTTGTTGCAGATGAATCTATCATTTAAATTTTTAAATATTTTTACCAAGTTCTACTACTTGTGTATTTTAAATATTTTTACCAAGTTCCATGAAATTTTATTATATATTAAAAATATCTTGAACTAATTAACATCAGATCCTAACAACATTGAGACATGTGGACCAGGGACTTCTTACCAAAATAAGAGTTTGATAATTAACATTTTGGTCATTTTTCAACGATTTCACTCAGCTACAAATTTGACAAATAAAATTTCGCTTGCATATATTGAATAAGAAATTTTGAAAATAATTACAACATTCATATAACTTAACATTTAAAAAAAACATTTATTATTGGCTCTTGGAATACATTGAGTTGATTCCCGGGGGTCTGTGGCTAGGGTTTCCTCAGCCGCAGACCCCTCTTCTCCTCATTGTTACCTTTTCTTGCTCTTCTCTGGACGTTCCTCCTTTTGGTTGATGTGGATTTTTTGTCGTCCTCGGCTCTCGATCGTTGATGTGCCCGTGTTGGTTTGTTGGTGCAACAGTCTTTGTCTTTCATTGATAGGGGTGTGGTTTCTGCCTGGATTTTGGTTTTTGTTTGTCGGTGATTGGGAGAGATGAGGGATTTGTTGTGTGTACCATCCTTTCTTCCGATCTGGTGCATGTGCTTCCCTCTCTACGTGGGTTCATTTTTCTTCTCGTGCCCTTGATAGTGTGTTGGAGTGAATCCTTGCTCTCATGTTCTTGATGGTGCAGGCGTTTCTTTCGGTCGGCTGGGAGGGTTTTGGTGGTGGTTTCATGCCCTTCCCTCTTTTCTTTTCGTTTTGTTTCTTCGTTATGGCGACGGTTTTGTGGCGTCATCTCTCTATGGGGCTCCTCCCCATCCCTTGCGGACCTTCTTCTAGATCCACCTCCTTGTTTCAAGATCATTATCAGAGTTTGATGCATGTCCTTTCTTCTTGGCTCTGGTTTCAAATATTTGTTGTCAAGTTCTGATATTGCAATCGGTGGGTCAGGTAGTTTTTGCTATATCTCTTCCCTTTGAGGGGTTTGTATGTCACTCAGACCTGGTCCATCCCACTTCTAGTTTTTCTTGGTTGGTTCACTCACTCTCGAGAGGGTTTTCTTGGGGGTTTGTTTCTAGTAGTTTGTGGTCCTCTTGTCCAGTTTTTCTGGTATGTTTAGGGTTTGATGTATACACAAATCGGGGTCTGAATGTGTTAGGTGTCGGTGCTCTGTTTTCCACCCCCTTATCTAATTGTTGGTGAGGCTTGTGCTTTGAGGTCCTTAGTATGGGCGTACAGTGTTGATTTCCTATGGGTCAGTGCTTTGAGGTCCTTCTTTTGGGCGTGCAGTGTTTTGGGCCTCTCCCTTGCGATTGATTTGTGGAGTTGATTATGCCTAGTACTTCTTGCTAGTTGGTTCTTTTGGTGTGTGGTTGCAATACCGCTATGACCTGGTCCATCCAATTTTCGGGGTTATATTTTGGTTTGTTTCTCTCGATGATTTTCTCTCTTGGTGGGGGCTTTGACACTTGATAGAAATCAATTCCTTCAAGGAGGTAGCAAGGGTTTTCTCTTCCCCAAATTTAATGAGGAAATCCCTTCCAAAATCATACCAACTTCTAATGCAACCGTTTGGTAGACTATAATACCAAGTAGATGCATTATTCTCAAAGGTATAAGGGAACATTCAGCATATCACATCCTCGTGCTCAACATTCACGAGCCTTACAACAAGGTAGCCATTGTTTATGTGATTCTCGTGAATTCATGACTTATTGGGATCAAATATGGGTAAAATTCTTTCACGACGCTTGTGTAAGTCATCTAGTGGTCTTGCCAAGTTTAAATCTCCTTGGGACATTCATGCAGGAAGGAGATCTTGGTTACCAACCATGAGATCAAAAATTGCATCAATTGTTTCATTCAATTTAGATTTAGAAGATGAAGAATGAGGTGAATCATGAAGCATTGGTGGTATTTGGTATAATGGTCGAGGAGTATCTTGCAAAGCAAGTTCAACCAAATCTTCCACATAATCTACAAGAACTATTGTGAGATTTTGGAGTCGGTGGATTTTTTTGTTGTCTAAAAAGCAAAGGTGATATATAAGGCTTATCGATTTTCCCGACTAAGGCCTAAGCAATACATCATAAAGCATTTACTTTGGTTTTAGGAAAAACATATAAAGATTCACTAGGTGAATTGGGGTTCCTGAACATAGGATTTTCGAAGGCAGGAGGAGAGTCTTCATAAGTAGATTCTAGTTCGATATTTGCACATGTGTTAGGAAAAAGACTTGGTCAGGGTTCATGGGTTGTAGGAACTGAAGTTTGTCCTTGTGAAGACCAAGTATTTCTACCAGCCATACAACTTAGTGACCCTCGATCTAGCACCAAAATTCGTTGATGTGCGCAAAGTTCCCTTCAACAAACATGGGTACTCCTTAGTATAAAGTCTGAATTAGAGCTCACACCATTTTGGTATAGGAGACCCATCCGCATTTTGACCTGGCTCCCATTACTAAAGTGAATGGGTATGGGGTGATTGATATGCAAAGTGTAGTGTGCAATATGAACTAATCCAAGTACTAAAATCAAAATTGTTCTAACCTACCCTAGCTAGGACCAGACTAATAAAGCAAATAAAAGGTGAATTATAAATCCTTGCTTGTACATAAAAAAATAATTAGTTGTTAAAGAAAAACATAATATTGTAATAATGAACAATATAGGTGAACATCTTAGTCTGGAACAACAAGTAGTTCATTAACCATCTATTTATCAACTTAGAACAACAATATCAAAAAAGTAATGGAATGTAAAGCTATAGAAACTCACAGAAGAATAGTTTGTCATATCAATAATATAACCTTACAGTGATGAAGATGACAATATAAAAGTTGGAAATAATTCACAGCAAGCACATCATACAACGCTAAATCACTTCTCCTCCAAAATGGCCTTGAGAGCTTCTTCTCATTAAAATTGCAAGAAATAATTCTCCAAAATTACAAAAAGTAAGAGCCCTTTCAATTAGGTACTCTTGTGCATATATAGCCAATGCGTTGCAACTATTTCTTGGGACTTTTTTACATCCCAGTGACCATTACAACCTTTGGACTTCTCTAGTTTTGTCTTTTTCTAACTCTACACATTAAACACCATGGCCTAAAGACAAATATTATGCTCGACCTTCAACCTTATATTTATAATATGTAGTCCACACTTCATAATAAGAAACCATTCTTACTACTCTCCTAAAGAGAAAAATTTATAATGTGACTTTGTACGTGGCTACATATTGGGACATGATGTCCATGTATCTTTTTTCAATATGACCACAAAGGAACTTATTAAGTTATTATCCTTAGAAGGTATTATGATGTGTTCCTTCAACACTGCTTTGGTGACTCGTTGAGCTATCTCCATCAAGGTTTCTCTTGAATGCAGAGTTGCTTCTAGTTCTACAAGGATTTGTTTCGCTAGTCTTGGTTGGCATGGATCTCCAATTTTAGGCAACTTGCATCTTTCGATTAATTTTTCTGCAACATCATGGATGCGTGTGTAGTTTCCTATCAAATTTGATATATACTTTTCTAGCTTCTCCGCCTCCCTCTAGTAATTGATGAGTGTTGCATAATTTAGATGATTTACCTTTTTCAGTCATTCTTGGAAGGTCCTGAGACATATCTAGGTTCTTTTTTGGCCACAATTTTAGATTATCGATGCCTACAAAAATTTTCTGCAACTCTAGATTTTTGGTTTTGACATAGTCTAGTAATAGTGCTAACAACTACATAGACAGATCCAAGAAATCCTTCAGGTTGGTGTACAATTATTTTAAGGTGGTCCCCAACTACTCTCGTACTTCACTGTCATAGGCTCTAAACTCAAAGATACTTGTTATGTCTCCTTTGTAATACCATACCTCTTCTTCCAGATCTTTGATCTTAGTTTTATATTATTCTATTTCTCTGGTCATGTCTCTGATGTTTTGCTCAGAGGGTTGTGTGAATGCCACTCCCATTGAGGCTAAATCTATAGGATCTTTCCCAATTTCCATAATTAATGGTGTTTTTGTAGTTACTATAAGCGTTGAAACACTCAGAATAGCAAGTCTCTTGTGATATTGATTAACAATTCTTCCTTTAGCCTTGTCAATCATGAATAAGTCAAGGTTGGCTACCCTGTCGGATTTGGAAGGAGTAAACTCTCCCAATCCCATCTCTCCCAAAGGAAAATGGTCTGTAATTAAAGTGGTGCCAGAAGTAGATTCAGGTGGCTCAATATCAATATGGTCGATGATTTGAGCCTCCTCCCAAGCCTTCTTTTCTTCTTCTTCTTCTTTTTTTCTTCATCCCATTCAATTTCTCCTCTTGTTATTTAATAATTCTCATTTGTTCTTGCTCTATTATTTTTATCTATGCCTATGGTACTGCCTTGGCTATATCTTATTGTTCTTGCTAAATTCTTAATGCTTCATCTTCCTTTTCCACCCTTTCCTTCTCAGTTGTAGCCTCTTTCTCTACTTTCTCCTTCTCAGATGTATCTTTCTTTGGTTTGGAGTAGCCTCTCATATTGAAAAGGATTTCATCATAATTTATGGCTCTTCTCTATATTTCCTCATCCTCCCATACTTCGGCTTCATAGGGTCATTTGTATTTGTAAGCTTGATTCTTATGACCTGAGGGGGGCATATATGGGGTTAAATGTATATGATATGACCCCAAGTGGGGGCATATATGGGGATAAATGTACATGTAATGTGTAAATGTATATGCAATAGGGTCGACCTAATAGTAAAGGGGCCTCATGTGTATTGTGTGAATATTACACACCAAAATGTCACGCTTGAGTTTCGCACCCTAAGAGTCACAAGTGTTGCGAAGTGACGTATGTACCTTGTTAAGTGTCACAGTCACTATCGCAAGTGTTGTATGCACCTTACCAAGTGTCGCATTCACTTTGTTGACTATCGCAGTCCCTTGACACCATGAAAACAATTGTCACAATCCCCAATTCATGTTAGAAGAAGAAGCCCTCTCATCTAACAACAAAAACACACCTTTTTATTAGAAATTTCGACCAAATTTGGGCATTTATGAAGGGTGGCGCCCCCTTGCCATTTTATGGGAGTGCCACTTTATAGGATGGAGCCTTGTGTTCAACTCTAGGGGAGCGCTAGTCTTGTTAAAGAGAAATTGGGGATCCTCCACCTTTTCCTAAGGGCCATCTCTTGATGGATGAGGTTTGTTGTGGTCTAATCCTACCCTATGGGATCTATCCTATGATCTAATCCCAAATCAAGGAGCCATATCCTCAACCATATCCTTCATTTTCTCATGGTGGTTATGCCTCTCAAGCTTATATATTGAGGGTATTTCCAAGGTGAAGGGGGGAAGAACTTAGATATCAAACCTTTGATCTTGGGAGAAGCGTCAACATTTTGATTTCAAGGTTTTCATGCAAGGGTTGGAGGAGGATATATTGGAGAAGTGAGTGAATCGTCAATCATGCTTTGTAAATGCCTTCTTTGGCTTTCCAATTAATATCAACTTGGACTATTCGCTTCAAGTTCATGTTTTCTACATTTTCTTGTCTATTGTTGTTTCAGCCTTCATAGATAGATCTACTTTACATAATCATATAGAGTACGAATAATAGTTCCTTTGCTAGTCTTTGCAGGACTTCACTTGCATTGAGGAGCTTGGAGATCAAGCCTAAGGATTGGAGCAACGAGGACGAACATCGCAACAAGGTATGCCACATCATTCTTCTTCTCTCTTGCTTGCTTGATTGAATTAGATTTATAGGGAAAGTATCAACCACTTGTTCTCTTCTATCTTTGGAACAAATATAGGAGCCTTGGTCCAAAGGGGAGCTTAGACTGTCCGCAGGGTAAGATTTCTCAAAATAGAAAAATGGCGACTCCACTAGGGATGGACTTTGACTAGTTGTTCCTTTGTTTCGTCTTGAATCCTTGCTTGTGATTAGATCTTGCTTGTTTGATGCTTGTTTCTGATCTATTTCCCCTTCCCTCTTCCTCATTGAAGAGTTTACAGAGCCATTGACTGAGTCTCTGCTGAGTCTGAGATTGTGGAAGCCATTTTTTAGATTTTTTTAGAAACTGGCCCTCCCCTACAGTTCACACCAGGGCACCATTAGCTTGACTGACACTCCCCTGCAGTGTATACTAGGGTGTCATTAGTTGATTGTCGCTCCCCCAAACCTGCTAGAGGGTGCCATGGCACTTTGTTCCTTTGATTACAGGGGCATTAGTCTCCTCTTTCAGGTGGATTTGTTTGTTTCTGCCTTGCTTTTCTCAGTCTACTTTTGAGAGGTTTTTGGCCACAACCCAGCCTTGAATGTTATTTCTTGTTGCTCATGTTTTGACGATTTTCATGAGTGCTTGTCTTCTTTCTGTTTTGCCTCTTTGTGTCCTTGATTGAACAAGTTATCTCACTCTTTGTTTCTTTCAGTTCTCGTCATCTTGAGTGCGCTTTGTTTGATTGATTTTTTGCCTCATATTTCTTTGTGTCAAACATAGATCTCTTTCATTCCATTTGAAAGTTAAGAAGCGAAAAAGTTTGCATATCTCCTTGCATACATAATCGAAAAAAAGAAATTTTTGCATTCTTTTGGAATTGGTTTCGGTATACATTTGGAAAAAGATCTAGTTTTGCATGTGCATATTGGTTTTTGGAAACATTTGCTTGGTATTTTGGCATCATCTTAATCCCAAAAATTGAAAGTTGAATAGTTTTGAGTACTTGCTTGTGTTAAGAAGAATAGTAATCTTCTCCTTCCCATACATAGAATTCATTGAAAAGAACAAATTGAATCTCATTCCTTTGCATTCTATGGGAGTTGAGTTTC
The DNA here is from genome assembly GCA_009831015.1 of Picea engelmannii. NCBI lineage: Eukaryota > Viridiplantae > Streptophyta > Pinopsida > Pinales > Pinaceae > Picea > Picea engelmannii. Next base: position 271,115 of record ML810538.1, on the reverse strand, counting down.
TCTCACATCATTTGTTTCATCTTCGTCAACCTGTTGAGTAAAATCCAATAAAATCAACCATGTGCTAATAAAATCAACTAGAACATTTTTTGTTTTAGCACACCAACAGTAGCACAAGATTAGGGTCTTTGGACTAGGAAACGTGAGTAAATTGTCCAAGACTACTAAATAGACTGTAGAGCACTAAAGAGTGTACAAATCCAACTTTGGTATAACCATAATCGGGAACCCCCTCTCACATAGGGGTTAAACACGAGGTCATGTGCGAAAGAGCATTGAAGCTTACCCCTCCAAAGCTTGACCAATCATAGCGAAAATATCATATACCGGGGGTTCTTCCTGAAGTGTCACTGACTCATTTGGTCTCAGTACTTAGTGAACTCTGAATCTATTCGAGGTCTTCTAGAGTCTACTGGTCCACTTGTCCTCAGTCCTCTGGAAGAATTTTGGACTTTGATATCCTACCGATACATTCGATCCCGACTATCGACTGTACCCACCCGGAGGCTGACTGCGAGTTGGTATCCTTAGTGGCCTTTCCTAGGTATCTACATAGGTGACTATGGAGGGATTCCCATGGTAACTGGGACAGACATCGTATCACACTCTCAGTACCCTTGCAGGGTGATCCAATGAAAGTGAGGGTTTCTTGCACCGATAAGGGTTGTTACATGGAGGTCGAGGTAACTGCTTCTCATTTCTTCCCTGACGATTGAATATCCCATCTTTGGAAAATCCTTGAGCCTATTGTTGCTTGGTTGACTGATATTAGTTTTGTTAGGAGTGTGTTTCTTTTACTTTCGTAGTCGGCCTCAAGATCAGAGATTTCACAGTATACAAGGTGTTTTTCCTAAGTCTGTACTTAAGACTCAAAAGTACAGTGTCAAGGCATCCAAAAGTGGTTAGGATATGGAGCGGGGAGGGGGTCAACCTTCGGAGGAAGAAACTAAGGGAGATTTCTTCGTTGGGGTTGTCTGGCTTCGAACTGTTCCTGAATATTTATGTCTCGTTCAATGGCTGCCCATGATTGTTCAAGTTCGACCCGGTTAGTTGTTGTTTTAAGGATAGTGTTGAAAAGGTTTAGGGCGATGTGTGTTTGGTTCAATAATCTGGGTTCGATGTTAGGTTGAGTTGGTATAGGGACTGTCATGGGGGAATAGTAAAGATATAAGAGACTTTTAGGAAAGGTTAAGTGTTGTCTCAGTTTGATCTTATAAAAGAGAACTTACAGTTGCATAAGTAACATATAGATGCAAATCTAAGGTTCGTTCCCGTAACTGTATCATATCTTTATAAAAGGGGTGAGATGGGAGAAAAACATTAAGCCATTTATAAAGTAAAGTTCCAACTAGTGGAAAACTCACGACATAAACGGGAGAGGAAAATAGGTAAGAAAATAACCAATGTAACAAAGAATATATGTAGAATTTCGAAACTGCAGATTGGTCTTACACAGCTGATAGTTGGTGCAGAGGAAAGGCAATAAACAATTACAGAAAACCCAAAATCATTCGTTATAGTAGTGGTCGTACTAAATTACAACGAAGCACATTAATTATGAATATGAATTGAAATGTAAAAATGAGATACAAGGAAGCAAACTTGTGATACAAAAGTGACGGAATTGAGAATCTCCAGATCTGCTTGTATTAACTCTCAATGTAAAAACTCTATTACAAATAACTCAAAAAGGGTCCAGCCTTGTTTATTTCTCTCGGGGGTATATTTATACAATTTTTACAAAGCGGATGGAATCTCAATAGTCGCAAAACTTCAGTTATGGCAGAAGGGAGAGAAATCGCTCCATTTCCCCAACTCTGTCTTCACTTAGTGCCAGGTACTCGTCTTCGCGCAGACTCGGTGCAGGCGATACATCTTTCCACAAGTTGAGATATGAGCCGTGAAGGTTCCGCTTGACAGCTGGCCTCAGCGAAGTAACACTCTCGGGCTAACTGCTTCAGCTTGTCCCCCATTTGTGCATCGATGATGTCGAGGGCACTTAGTTGCGCGCTAGGCTGGATCAAGTGCTTATCAACTCGTGCCATGTCCACCATATCTATCTGAGAGATATCAGCCAAATCTCTCTCATTCTTCTCTTTCAGATCAAGCGAGATCTGTTCCACATTCATTTGTATCAATGTTTCTGCGTCTACTCCACTGTCCATACCCAACAGCTCGCCATCTATAGAATTGAAGGCTTCCTCTAATGAATTGGTTACCTTTTGAGCTTGTTCCTTGCCCAGGGCAATGTTGTGTTCCCAATCCTTCAACAGAATATTACCTCTGGTTTGTTCTGGGATGGTGAGCCTGAGAGAACCTGCCGAAACTCTGTTATTCGTGGCTATCACCACCTCCTGGAAGGCAACCCGAGCTGCTTCAGCATCCCTCTCCCTGACAGTCAGGTTCTCGGAAACCTGATTCATCAACAGACAATCCTCTCGGATTGCTCCCACTTTGGCGAGCAAACTCTGTTGTGCAGAAGAGATCCTATTCTGAATCTTGATCGCTCGGGATTTAAACCCCTCGACGTCGATCATCCTGCTTTCGGCGATCTCTACCTGAGCCTGCAGCTCTGCAATCATAGTCCTCTGTTGTCCCGCCTGTATCTGACCGTCTCGGACCACTAGATGTTCTTGCTCGAGCTTGGTCTTAAGTACCTCTATCTCATTTTTATCAGCCAGTCGGGTCAGTTCTATCTCCGCGCTCACCTGGCCCTGAGCATTTTCCGTGGCCGAGGCCAATCTGGCCTCGAGAGTCCTGATCAGGCGATTTTTCCTATTTAGTTGGTTCTTCAAAAGTTCGACCGAAAATTGATTTGTCGATGCATACGCTCCTAGCGTCCCTACGATCTCAGTGGCGAATTGCTCATTCTTTTTATTTTTTCCATCGGTCATGACCTTGAACTTCTTAGCAGTCGATTCTCCCTCCTGGTAGAATTCCCTTTTCACTACAGCTTTTCTCTTTTTATCAAAGAAGAACTCGTTCGGAGGAAGTTCTTCTGCTCGTATGGGCCTCAGCTCCTCATTAAAGATCCATCCTTCTTCGATATTCCCCTGCGTCGACTGCAAGGGGGTGACAGAAGTGATGGGTTTCCTGATTTGTTTCGCTGATTTTCCTGGGGTATCAACCGGGATCTGCTTCTTCGGCGGTTCTGGGGTCTTTGTCTCCACTTCCGGATTCTGTTTCTTTGGTGGGTCCGGAGTCAGTACCTCTGCTTCGGGATTCTTTGTTTGTTCCTCCTCGTCTTGATGCTTTGCCGAGTCAGGAATTGCATCTTCGGGATCTTCAGCATCCTTCTGCTTTGTCTCGGGAACACCCGAACTCTCACCTCGCAACACAGCGGGGAGATCGCTTCGTCTATGCTCTTGGAATTTTAACACAGCAGTTGTGTCCTCAGGTGCCAAGGATTGGATTCGGACTAGAACTTCTTCGTAAGACCTCGACCCTCGAAAAATATCATCCGAGCGCGAGTTCTCATGCTCGAATCTCTTGAGCCCACACTTTGCTAAATGGTTGCTCACAACCCTCTGCGGATCATGTCTCTTATACTCGATGGAGACCAAATTCAGGTCTTCCAGGGCTGCAGCCTCAGCCTTTGCATGCCCGAAATCCAATAAAGAATAAGAATTTAGCTGAATGGGAAAAGACGGCCACACCTTCTTTGAGTATCCTTTGAGTTCATTACTTACTCCGCCAATTACTGTCTGTCAGGCAACCTCGCGAGAAGCCATCTTGTCAGGGATGAACAATGGTAGCGCAAGCGGGGGAACAGCAGCCCCGAACACTCTGAAGTACGAGAAATCTGCCTCTACATACCAGTCCGCTATGCCACTCAGATTTGCAGCAATGTTGTCCGAGATACGAGGTGGTGGGTGACCAAAAATGGCGATATGCAGGGGCACCATCACCCAGTTGAAAATTTCGTATATGAAACTGTCTGCTTTATTTTCCCATAGCTTTTTGTGGTATACATGTATGGGCTTGTCTTCGGCCGGAGTCCAAGCCCAGCTCATCAATGGGAATGGTGTCATGGAACATATCGCGTCCATGATATATGCGGACATGAAGAATGAGGACAGCCTCCCACTTGCCTTCTGCTCCCGATACTCTGTGACCCGGTTGGCCAAACTGTCCGAGAGTATCTTTGCCCAATTAAACGAGCAACCTTCTGCGACCCGAAACATCAGGGGCACCCATGCAATGAAAAAATGCGATGTGTCCTCCCTCCCAAATAGTCGGCATGTCATCATCGCCACATACTTATACTTTGGCTCCAGCGAAGCGATTGAATAAACGCCCTAGTCGTTTGCTCTGAATTTCGCGGAGCGCGAAACCCAATCCTTTATCAAACCGGGCATGGTTTTATCATATTTTGTGCACTCATTTTCTTTGAACTTCTCCAGGAATTCAGCATCATATGTGTACTCAGATGTCATCGGAAGCTTATACATGGTTTGGATATGTTCCGGTCTAAAAGTCCCGACCGTGACCCGTTGCTGGTTCATGATAGTTCTGGTGGGTAGGTCTATGTGATCTAACGCCCATCAGATCATGTCATAATATGGGAGCAACCGTGGTCTGGTTGCTACCCTATGCATTCCAGATTGTACAACTATCTTGTATTTAGTGTTCAGGTCGTCCTTTTCATTGTCGTCTGAGTCTGAATAGTTCACCAATTCTGATTGCAAAATGTCTGAAACAAATGACCAATTGGGGACCGAGTCGACACTCCGGGGCGAAGTGTCAGAGACATTGTCTGAGCCTTGTCCTGTGACCTCGACATTCACCTTTGCTGCTTTCCGTGGAGCCATAGTCGAAGCTTGCGTTTTCGCCCTTCTGCGATAGAACTGCGTATACATGCAGAAATTAGTTCACTCAGAAATGACGAGCTCTGCGTGCTTATGAAAATGCGTTCGTTATAATCTAATGAACCTCTTATATATATTTGAAAATTCGGTACTTTTCGAAATAAGCCTGTCAAATCGTAATTAGAAACAAATTTATTGCATAAAATCCGATCTTATATGCGTGGATTTACCCTACTTCTCCATAAATGTCATCAATTTCCAGCGGTTTGACAGTCAGTCGAAGTATGGAGAGAAAATGGCTACCTCGAGAAACGTGAAAGCCTCGAGGCGCGGGATATATCTTACTTTATCTTAAATTATCAAATCTTACCAACGTTAATCAATTTCTCGTCGTTCGCTACATCGTGGATTTTCTTTTAACATTTTGAATCTCCAACTCGCGAGATCGCGAGGACCGACTTCAGTTTAATTAAAAGGTAATCGCGATTTAAGGCATAATTAATTTTATAATCATTTTAATCGCCGTATCGCGACTCGGAACTTCGAAGATAAATTTTTGGGAGACTAGTATGCCGAGTCGCGAAACCGCGAGATGGTGATAATTAAGACTCAATTAAGAGTAACAAAAACTTGGATTAGGCGATTAATTAATCAAGCTATAATTACATCGTGACTTCGTGAGTCGGGGTTTTAGACGCCGTAACTTTCGAAAAGATAGTGTCGAGTGGCGAACCGCCGAGAATGGATTTTAACCACGGTTAGCTTTTTTGCCTTTGATCCTTGACCAAGGTTATCCCAAAAGGGCCTCTTGTCCTCGGCTCTCTGGGTTGTAAAAGTGAAAATTTTGGTTTGATAGACACCGAGGCACGAAACTCTGATGACGTCTAATCACGAGTTAAAAGACTTTACCCTGATTATTGCTTAGAGTGAAAATTTAAAACGACTTCGTCGTTTCGTGACTCGGGAAGTGTGAACTCATGAATTAAAATACCCGACTTGCGAGATCCCGAAGCAAACAAAAAGGAGCGAACATTCTTACGAAAGTGGGCTTGTTTCGTGAGTAGAGAAGCATTGTTGCTCACGCGACCAGGTTTTCAGAGGTTTCATCATCTCGGAAGGAAAAAAGAAAATCAACTTTAGATTTCAAGTATTGAATTGAAAATTCTGACAGGCCAAAAACAAAGGCGGCTCCAACACAAGGTATGGAACCTGACACTCAGGAACCTCAACATAATGTTTCTTATGAAGGAATGATTGGAGATTGAACTTTCGAGACCAGGAACCTGGCTCCTGGAAGTGGCCAACACGTTGAAGAATTGGTCACAACCTTCTTAGAAATCCTTTCATTTCATGTGAATCCTCTTTTTACTGATCCACTTGGCCAACCACTCATTGATCCACCATCCATGAGATGTGTGATTCTTATTCTTCTTATCGATTACCGCTTGATTCTATCATTACACAATATTTTGGCATGAACCCTCCATCTTTTGGTTTTCCTAAAGGACTTCGGAACTTGTATTTGTCCACAACTCTTGTAGTTGATATTGTTGGTGCTTCATCTTTACCAGAAACATCGTTGACTCAAGTAACCCCGACTCAATCACTCGCGCTTACATCTCCTTTCTCACATGGGTCAGGTAATATTCATGCTTCATTGTTTCTACACATGCACACACCAAGTGCTTTACTTGGTTGTTCCATCAGTCAAATGGCCAGCAATCAAGTCATTCACACAACCATGTTTACACAAGCTACTCAGCCTCCATCTCATCCATCGTAGATTAGTACACCCTTGATCTAGGTGGATATTGATGGCCACCCACCTATTCCACTGGCTTGAAAAACAGTTTTCCACCTTGGCAGTTTTTCGACAATTTTTTAGGTTCCAAACTTCTAGGATCGTTTTGAGGCCCTAAATGACGTTTTTGGGGGATTTGGGGCCAAGGTGATTTCCCAAGGCATTGACTAGGGCCATTCAAAAATTGTTCTTCTCGATTAGACCTTTCCAATGGGCTATCGTGCGCCTACAACAGAGATTGTATGCAAAAGCTACGACCCCAGGAAGTTGATGTACTAACTTACCCAAACGGGGCCCACGTGACTTTTGGCGCTTCATCTCCTAGGGTTAGGTTTTTGAATGTCTAGGGTTTTTGACATTCCTGTTTATTGTCAAAGGACTTGAGAGACTCATTGTAACCATCTTCTTGTGAATGAGCACAGTCATCACATCTCTTCTCAGAGATAAGCTGCCACCATTCCAACAAGCTTGTTTTCCGCTGCATTTTACAGTTTCAACTTATTTCCTTATTGAATAGAAAACCAGTTTTATTGTATCTCTGTTATTTTGTGTTAAGCATATTTTACTAATTTGTATTCATTTCGTTCTGCTCATAAATTCTGGATCAGTGGTATCAGAGCGGTTTGCTCCTTGTCATCTTAATGCATGTCCCCAACAAGGTCAGGGTACAAAGAGTTGGGTCTCGAGCTTGTTTCTCTTGAGGATAAAAGCTCTCGCACACCCAAGCGACCTCTCATGGCAGGAGAAAATAAAGATGACGGGATCGGAGATCCTTTCAAAATATTGCTTGAGGAAGCCCTCACGCAATAGAGGAACGAGGTGATGGATAGTTTCACACAAATCATTCGGTGGCTACCAACAGGCGACACATCTTCCTTGAGCGGAGGCATCGCCCCCTTTGAGGTACAAATCAACTTCGATATTCCTATATTTAAAGGTCAGATAGACGCAGATGTTGTGGACAAGTGGTTGAATCTACTAGAAGGGTATTTTTTTGTCCATAACTTTTCGAATAGAGAAAAGATTACTTTTGCGCTCCTCAAAGTCGTTCCCCATGTCAAAGATTGGTGGGAAACTTTCTGTGAGCAAAAGGAAATAGAGGAACCCTCATTATTTACAGTCGCGACCACCTGGGAATCATTCAGGGATGTTATTAAGAAACAATACTACCCTGTTGGAAGGTATGTCGACTTGTATACCAAACGGACCACACTGTGACAAGAAAGAGACCAAGCAGTGCCAGAGTTCGCAAATATCTTCCATACCTTGCGCACCAAGATGGGTATCAAAGATTCAGAGCAACATTTGGTGCTCTACATAGATACATCCAAACCGAAATAGAATTTCTGGACATCTCATCCTTGGGCATGGCCTACCAATATGCCATCAAAATCGAGCAAAAGCTCAAACAAAAGACGCGACAATTTGGGCCTGGGAATCCCGCAAAACAAAAGCCAGGAAAGGGCGGCCCAAACCCACAAAATAAAGGACAGAGAAAATATGGACAGTATCAGGACAACCAGTCCAAGTCGCAAGAAAGGAAGAACACCAGAAAGACAAAGAAAGATACCAGGAAGTGGTGCGACTTCCATAAGTGATCCGGATTTATGTAGGAACACAATGAAATACAGAAATACACATAAACACAGAGATGCAGCGAAAATAAGACTTCATTTCATTAATAACAAATGACTGAAATATGCTTACAGACAGAATGGAAATAAACTAGCTAGGGCATTGGTAGCTTATCTCTGAGAAGAGATGTGGCCGCTACTCGCATCCGTGAGAAGATGATTACAATGA
>ML810538.1:244596-257850 GCA_009831015.1 Picea engelmannii | reverse complement strand
GGCCGCTACTCGCATCCGTGAGAAGATGATTACAATGAGGCTCTGAAGGCCCTTTTACAATAAATGGGAATGCCAAAAGTCCTAAACATCCAAAAACCTAACCCTGGGAGATGAAGCGCCAAAAGTCATGTGGGCCCTGTTTGGGTAAGTTGGTGCATCAACTTCCCGGGGTCGTAACTTTTGCATACCATCTTCGTTTTAGGCGTATGATAGCTCGTTGGAAAGATCTATCCGAGACCTACAATGCTCGAGACAAAATAGAATTGTTTGATAGTATTTTGTGAGAGCAACATACCCAAAAAAACATCGTTTAGGGCCTCAAAATGGCCCCAGAAGTTCAAGACCCGAAAAAACTGCTAAAAATAGTAAACTGTGAGAAAACTGAAAAACTGAAAGAAGCAATGGTGGGGGTCCAAGTGGAATAGGTGGGTGGCCACCAATATGATCGATAAGAGACCTTTACATAACACTGCTGACTGCCAATCAAAGCAGTCGTTGGTGGCCGAAGTGAAAGCCTTTGAATCAAATGTAGGATCTGACTCTGAGTTAGAACCAGAAAGGGGAAGAGGGATCATTGACGCAGAATCTTGTGCCACCGTTGCTACCACCAAGCTCTAGCCTCATGAACCAGACGAGCCAAAAGAAGGAGAGGGCCTCTTCCATTCACAGATGTGGGTAAAAGGCACCCCGCTGCACTTCATCGTTGATAGCGGTAGCCAGAAGAACCTCATCTCAGAAGAGGTCCTCAAGTGATTGGCCCTGCCGACAACTCCGCGCCCTCAACTCTACACCATTGGATGGCTCCACCAAGGAAGCAATCTTCGCGTCATCTAGCAGTGTCGGTTGTTGTATGACATCAAGCCCTTCAAAGATGAGGTATTGTGTGATGTTTCTCCTCTCAAAGTTTGTAATGTTCTTTTGGGCCAACCTTATTTATGGAAATGTCATGTTGTATATGAGTCTAGTCCTCGTAGTGTTATTATTACTTTGAACAAGAAATTGTATAGGATACCCGAGGCAATCCCTCTTAGTGTTATTTCCTTGATCTCTGCTAAGCAATGCAGGAAGGTCATATCTCAAACCGAGAAATTTGTATTCTTCGTGATTCGCTCTCAGAGTGAGCAAAATACGCAGCCACATCCAGGGCCTCAGCGATTGATCTCTCCACACAACAGAAGCAAGTGGATAAGGTCGTGGAAGAATACTCATATATCTTCTCCTCTCCTATCGTGGTACCTCTTCATTGTCAGGTCAAGCATCCCATCGACCTGACCCCAGGCGCACCACTACCCAATGGGCCAGTCTATCGTCGCTCTTTGTTAGAAAAAGAGGAGATCAAGAGGCAAATCCAAGAACTGCTCCACAAGGGGAAAATCCGTCCCAGGTCATCGCCTTGTGGGAGCCCAGTCGTACTGGTGCAAAAGAAAGACGGGACCTGTCGACTCTGCATTGATTACCAAGCCCTGAATAAAATCATAGTCCGAAACCAATACCTGATTCCCCGAATCGATGACCTCATTGATCAGCTCACGAGGGCCAATACTGCAGTAAGATTGATCTGAAGTCTGGCTACCACCAGCTCCCAATAAAACAGACAAATGTATGGAACACTGCCTCCAAGTCAAAAGAAGGTCTTTTTGAATGGTTGGTCATGCCCTTTGGTTTGCCAAATGCTCCAAAACCTTTTATGAGGATGATGAACGATATCATACGACCTTTCACCAATACTTTTGTAGTGGTGTATCTGGATGACATCCTCATCTACAACAAGACTTGGGCAGAACACTTGCAGCATTATCAGCAGGTTCTTCAGACCCTACGATGACAAAAAATACATGCAAACTTGAAAAATGCTCCTTCAGCATGGACATGGTCCATTACTTAGGTTACATCGTTGATCAACATGGTGTGCATGTGGATCCAGTGAAGATCTAGGTCATCCATGACTGGTCAGCCCCAACCACACTCACTGAACTTTAGAGCTTCTTGGGCCTCGCCAATTTCTATCGCAGGTTCATGTTGGGATTCTCTCATATAGCATGGGCCCTCAAGCAAGTAACCAGAGGTGGCGGTAAGGAAAAATTTGTGTGGGGCATGTCCCAACAAGAAGCCTTTGATGACTTGAAGAAGCGTTTGTGCTCATCCTCAGTACTTTCATTACCGGACCTGCAACATCCCTTTGAGATCGAGACAGATGCTTCAGAGTATGTTGTGGGCGTCATTCTCACTCAACACGGCCACCCCGTGGGATATCATAGTGAGACATTATCAGTTGTTGTCCGTAAGTACCCTACTTATGACAAAGAAATGTACTCCATTGTGCAATCCTGTCGCCAGTGGAGACATTATATTCTTGGGAAGGAGACATCCATCCACACTGATCACAAGCCACTACAGTTCATGCAGACCCAAGGAAAATTGCAAAATGACCGCCATCAGAAGTGGTCAACATACTTACAACAGTTCCACCTCAACATCAAGTATAAAATAGGAAGTACGAACATAGTTCCTAACTGCCTCAGCTGACCTCCAGTCGCGGCACCAAGAGGGGAAATGACTGTGTTTTTGTGGTTGTTGATCGCTTTTCCAAGATGGTGATTTTAGCCACCTGGAAGAAGAACATCATAGCAGAAGTCACTACCAAGCTCTTCTTTGAACAAGTATGGGTACATTTTGGGATCCCACAAACCATTATCTAAGATCATGACAGTCGGTTCCTCGGCTCATTCTGGTCGAGCCTCTAGTCACTGTTGGATACCAAGCTCACCAAATCCACTGCCTTCCACCCCTAGATAGATGGCAAAAGTGAGTTCGTCAACCGGATGGTCGTACATATCATGCACATGTGTAATTCAAAACACCCATGCACATGGGATGAGAGTCTTCCCTATGTCTGACATAGCTACAACCGAGCCCTACATAGCTCAACTGGCCACAACCCCTTTCAGGTGGGGTTGGGATTCCAACCATTGGGCCCCATGGATGTTGCACTACCCCAGGTGACCAACTCGTCCCTTGCTCCACCAGAAGCTGACAAAGACACCCAGTTCATTGAGCGGATCCAGCACATCCACCATCAGGTTCAAGATATTCTACAAAAGTCTAATGCCAAGTACAAGCAACGCCATGATCAACATCGGGTGCCACATAACTTTAAGGTGGGTGACAAAGTTTGGTTGTATTTGCAGAAAGAACGACTAACAGGGCCCCATAGGAAGATTCGCCCACTTCATTATGGGTCGTACACCATCACCAAGGCTATGGGTGACAATCCTTTTGAGCTCAACATTCCCCCCTTCCTTGTTTTGCATCTAGTCTTCAACGTGGCTCTCCTTCGGCCATATTTCCCACCATTATTGGACACCTAAGAGATAGCAGAACAATTGACACCAATAGAGCTTAACACAGACTGCATGCAACAAGCATCCAGTGATCAAATTTTGGACACACAGATCAAGGGCACTCAACAACAAAGGATCCAGCTTTATCAAGTCATCACAACAGGGCAGCTCCTGCACCAAGCCGAGTGGCTCACCCGGGGACAAATTCAACAGAAATTTCGTCATTTTATGGGGGAACTCAACGTAATGGATACCGTTGCTTCCTAAGGCGGGAGGATTGATCCGGGTGGATATCGGTGGCCACCCAGCTATTCCACTAGCTCAAAAAATAGTTTTCCACCTTGGCAGTTTTTCGAGTTCCAAACTTTTGGGGGCGTTTTGAGGCCCTAAACGACTTTTTTGGGGGAATTGGGGCCCAAGTAACTACTTGGGCCAATAAAAAATTGTTCTTCTCGGTTAGACTTTTCCAATGGGCTATCGTGCGCCTAAAACGGAGATCGTATGCAAAAATTACGACCCTAGGAAGTTGATGTACTAACTTACCCAAACGGGGCCCACCTGACTTTTGGTGCTTCATCTCCTAGGTTTAGGTTTTTGTATGTCTAGGGTTTTTGACATTCCTGTTTATTGTAAAAGGCCTTGAGAGCCTCATTGTAACCATCTTCTTGCGAATGAGCGCAACCGTCACATCTCTTCTCAGAGATAAGCCGCCACCATTCCAACAAGCTTGTTTTCCACTGCATTTTACAGTTTTAGCTTATTTGAATAGAAAACCAGTTTTACTGTATCTCTGTTATTTTGTGTTAAGCATATTTTACTAATCTATATTCATTTCATTCTGCTCATAAAATCCAGAACAACCCTAGTCAATATTCAATGGGAGGGAAACCTTCAGCTGGGGGCCAATCTTTAGGGCAACTTTCTACTGGGGGGAAACCTACGTGGTTGGAACATCAACAAGCCTAGGGGAAAGTCGCTCCTGCAAGTCCTTCTATCCCTAATACCATTGGCATGTATCCTGGACAACCATTTCCAAGAGTTGATAACCCTTTGTGGGGTCAACCCAATCCGGAGGGCATTCCTCCGCAAGGAATTTTGCCCTATCAATCCATAAACCCCATGATTCTGATGCAACAGTCCCTTCAATATCAATACATGAGGGGACCATCAAGTCAATCACAGTATGTAGGAGGTCCATATGTTCATTCAAAGTACATGGGTGGACAACTAGGACAACCACCTTACATGGGTGGGCAACCACCATATATGGGAGGACCTTTTAGCTTTGTCGTCTCGCCGCAACCTGGATTTGGTCCTAATGGTGGTTTCATACCATATGGTTACCACCAATATCCATAAGCTAACTGACAACTTCCATTCTTGGCTACATTAGATCTGCCAGATCTATTGCGTTTAACAAATGATCCCATTCAACATGCCCCATTTTGGAACGCCATCCCTGCCAAATTGCCATCCGATATCCCAAAATTCGACGAAAAACCTAGGGAGTATCCTAATAATCATGTTATGACTTTCCATTTATGGTGTTCTTCCAACTCTTTGATGGATGATTCCATCTGTATTAGGCTTTTTCATAGAACACTTATAGGTGCAACAACGAAATGGTATATTGAGTTGTCGCGTAACTCCTTTGTGGACTTTAATTCTCTTGTCATGGATTTCCTAACGCATTTTCAATTACCTATACGGTATGAGACCAATATAGAACTTTTGACCTCAAAATCCTATTCCACCCACATATCCGATCATATTCGTGAGTCGATATGACATGATTAAAGCTCCCATTCTAGACCAACTCCTCGCAGATTGGTTTACAAGGACTCTCTTGCCTCTGATTGCTCGTGATGTTGATATGGGAAATGTTGTTACTAAGGAACAAGCTATCATTCATGCTCAATATTTGGACCTGGTATACTTCCAATCTGACACACTTTACAATATGATCCCTAATGCTCCTCGTTCGTCGAACGATACAACAAAACTTGCTTTGGAATTAGGTTCCATTTCGAACACAAAAACTACTTTCTCTCCTTCTCAAACCTCTGAGGTGGATGCGATCCAGTCCACTTCATCTCAGCAACCACGGGGTAAGAAGAAAAACAAGGGTAAATCCAAGAAATCTTCTAACAAGCAGGATAATCGAAGGATTGTCGATACTCCACCGAATAGGAAGGTTAATTTTCCTTGCATTGTCTATGAGGAAGACCACTACACGAAAGACTTCCCTCATCGTGAGGCAAACACTAAATTTATGAAGGGTACCTCCCAACCGGTTCAACATCAACATCTAGTTGCACAAAATCCTACCCCTCCGCAAGGGGGAAACGCAAGTCATTCCCACCATGGGGATGCTTCCACAAGTGCCTCTGAGGTGTACATGTTTAAGGTGGTTAATGTAACAGATCAAGAAAATACGTATGACACTCCTTCATGCGATCAAGCTAATGGAAAGGCTATCGATCAACACTCCACATCCACTCCTCCTCCATCTTCCAATCCTCTTCAGATTGAGAAGCTAATTTATGACACAGTGTTGCGCCCGCCCAAGAGTGCAATTTGAAAAGTGAAATTTAATCCAAATGCCTGCGCTACCCAAAAATACAACATTATTGAAGATTTGGCACAAGTGCCTTGTGCTATGTCAATGCTTGAAGTTCTATAACACTTTCCAACTCAACATAGAACCATGTTTTCAACCATTAGAGTTATGGATCCAGAGGAGTCGAACATGATTACATTTAATATGGACTATTTTAAGGAGAGGCTCTCCCACCACTTATCATTCCAAATTCAAATTTTGGTTGGTGGAAATAACATCCATCGCACTGTTTTGGATAAGGGAGCCTCCACGTGTGTCATGTCTTTGCCTTGTTGGAGAGCCCTTGGTTCTCCTAAACTTAGTTAGTCTCCTACCACCTTGAAAGCGTTTGATGGACATGGTTCCAAACCTCACAGTCTCTTGCAATGTTTCACTGTGACATTGAATGGTAAGATTGTTTAGGTCGTTATCGAAGTGGTTGACACGCCCTTGGATTATATTTTGTTACTCGGTTGTAGTTGGTTCTATGCGATGATTGTTGTCGCATCTTCGGTGTTTCATATTTTATGATCTCCCCATCAAGCAAAAAATATCACCATTGACCAACTTGACTATACAACTCCATATCTCCACAATGCTGCAGCGAATAATGTCCCTTTTCTAAGACAATCTAGTCTTGAGGGTGTAGGAGTAGGTATTCTTAAGGATTCCTCGCTCATGGGGGTTTTTCCTTTGCCCACTCCTGTTACCCCACAAGTTGCCTCGTTAAATATGATTTTGACTCATGTGCGGCAATCCTTATAATTATCTGATCCTTTGGTAATACCTGGTCTCGACGAGCATAGTTCTTTTCCTTTGTCAAGCTCATTAAAAAATGAAACGGACACTTACGAGCACAGTTCTCTTCACGTGTCAAGCTCATTTAAAAATGAAATAAATGCCTACGAGCATAGTTTGTTGTCTCTGTCAAGATTGTTAAAAAATGAAATAGATCCCCCTCCATTCAAATCGAGTCTCACTCTAGATCGCATACTTGAACCTTCTTTTCCTATGCCTAGTGAAAATGTTCCTATTAGTAACCAAACACCTAAACAAAGAAAGAAGAAGAGTCGTCAGAGCAAATGACGCTTAGGGGGAAGGTCTCCATCCTATTGACATCATGGTGCACTGGATCCACTAGTTTCTATCATGCAAGCTGGGGGTAAAATACCTCTAGAAAGTCACGCTGCTAGGAGTGATCTTCGCTTGAGGGTCGTTCCCATCACAATCTGGTTGATTTTTCTAGAATGAGCTTAGTCTTTGTTTTTTCTCGTGCTCGTAAATACATGAGAATGTGTTATCGAGCTTAGTCTTTGTTCTTTCTCATGCTCGTTAATCAATGAGAATAGGTTATCGAGTATACTTTTATCTCCTTTTCGAACTTGTAAAAGCTATACGAAAAATGAACTCTTTGGAGTTTCCTTTAAGCTCTTTTCAAATTCCCTAAACATGAAAAGATTGTCGAGTGAGCTTGCTTCCTTTCACACTCATTAAAAGGTTTTAAAAGGCGTCTTTCGAGTGGTATTTTATCTCTTTTTCGGCCTCACGACACTAATTAGGAAAAGATGATTACTCTAGTCAAACATGATTAGAAGAGTTCTCCCATGTATTGTTTTACACTTTTTTCAGGCTAGGGAGACTAAATTTACAAAAAAATCATCCATGGAGTTGTCTTTAAGTTCTTTTCAGACTCTCTAAACGTGAAAAACCACCGAGTTTACCTTCTTTGGTATTGTAAAACTATGCATCGAAGGACCTATGTGATTCCAATCTCCAGGACCCATATAACACGGAACCCCTCCTTCTTCAAGTTCATTAAACATATGTTGAGGGACTAATCTAAAGGATGAGCTATACTAAGCATTTGTTATCCTCCTCAATCTCGTTAAAGAAGAAAGAGGTACTCATCAATCATGATGGGGGGGAATTGAAGGAAGTGGGTCAAGTTTTTTGGAATCCTTTATGGCAGTTATTGCCGCCCTTAAACATGGCACATGTTTGTGTCTCGTCTTACAGTTGGGTAATTTGCTTGTCTTTGAGTCATACCAATTCCATGTGTCATTATACTTTTTTGTTCCAGTCGAAAAGTGCTCTTATTTGTTGTCACATTATGTCCTTGGTACTCATTGAGTCAAATGTTGCCAAGTCACTTGTCTTGCCTCATCATGTTCAAGGGAAGTTTCACTTCAAACCATCCATCTACAGTATTACCAATTTTTGTTTCTTGTGTCAGTCCATACTCATTTTACCAACCATATTACATCACTTTCCTATGTTAGTTTTGTGTCGATGATGAGAGATACATCAAGGCCCTCCTTCAACAAGTTTGTTCATGTCGAATTTAGCATGTTATCCAAGAATTAGACTTAGAAACCAGTTAGTACCTTGGGACCTGCAGGCCTCAATGGTAGGCTTCCTCACTTCCGACAGTAGGTTTACATCATTCATCTATGATCGGGTGATTCCACAAATGTTCAAAATTAATTCATTTATTCACATTCGTTGGAATGTACTAAAGGTACCTTTGGAATCATTGTCATCATTGGTGATTTCCCTCACACTTGTTAACGATATACCTCAATGACAGGTAATCAAGTGGTTTCTACCATGTTCGACATGGAATCATATATTCACATGGCTAGACTTGTACCGCATCAGGATCGGGACGAAGACTCTAGGTTGGGCACTCACTCTATTATGTGCTTTTCCCAGGATATGGTGGAGATCATTTGAGCATGCAAAATATTACTAATATATATATTGTCACATAGATCCACATTGTATTGATCTGTGGCTATGATTTGTCATCTTGTAGCTCCACTATGTAATTTTCATGGTTGTGATTAGTTCATGTCATGGAGATATGGATCCACATTATATCTCTGGTGGGGATATCCTTTGTCAGTATTTTCATGGATTTGCAGTGTATTGGTTGGCGGCCATGCTCTTAGTCATCTCGTATTCCGAGCATAGGTATGCCTACCTCATAAATGGAACATATTTGTATACTGGTTGATGATTGTTTGTAGCTTCTGCCAGGTTATCCTACTCCAACACCCTTGCATTGAGGAATTTGTAAAGTGTTTCGGCCATCAATTTTTCTTTTGAGCTCACACTTTAGGGGGAATTTGTTACACACCAAAATGTCACACTTGAGTTTCGCACCCTAAGTGTCGCAAAGTGACGTATGCACCTTGTTAAGTGTCGCATGCACTATCGCAAGTGTCGTATGCATCTTCCCAAGTGTCACATTCACTTTGTTGAGTGTCGCAACCCATTGACACCATGAAAACAATCATCACAATCCCTAAGTCATGTTGGAAGAAGAAGCCCTCTCATCTGACAGCAAAAACGCACTCTTTTCTTGGAAAATTCGACCAAATTTGGGAATTTTTGAAGGGTTGTGGCCCCCTTGCCATGTTGGGGGAGTGCCACTTCATGGGGTTGCGCCCCCTTTCCATGTTGGGGGAGTGCCACTTTATAGGATGGCGCCCTGTGTTCAACTCTTAGGGAGCATCAATCTTGTTAGAGAGAAATTGGGGATCCTCCACCGTTTCCTAAGGGCCATCTCTTGATGGGTGAGGTTTGTTGTGGTCAAATCCTACCCTATGGGATCTATCCTAGGATCTAATCCCAACTTAAGGAGCCATTTCCTTAGCCATATACTTCATTTTCTCGTGGTGGTTGTGCTTCTCAAGCCTATATAGTGAAGGTATTTCCAAGGTGAAGGGGGGGAGAATTCAGATATCAAACCTTTGATCTTGGGAGAAGCATCAACATTTTGATTTCAAGGTTTTCATGTAAGGGTTGGACGAGGAGAGCTTGGAGAAGTGACTGCATCATTAATCATGCTTTGTAAGTGGCTTCTTTTTCTTTTCGATTAATATCAACTTGGCCTATTCCCTTCAATTTCATGTTTTCTACATTTGCTTGTCTATTGTCATTTTAGTCTTCATAGATAGATCTCCTTTACATAATCATCTAGATAGGAAGAATAGTTCATTTTCTAGTCTTTGCAGGACTTCACTTGCGTTGAGGAGGTTGGAGATCAAGCCTAAGGGTTGGATCAACGAGGACGAACATCGCAACAAGGTACGCCACATCATTCTTCTTCTCTCTTGCTTGATTGATTGAGTTAGATCTATAGGGAAAGTAGCAACGACTTGTTTTCTTCTATCTTTGGACCAAAGATGGGATTCTTGGTCCAAAGGGGAGCTTAGTCTATCCACACTGTAGGATTTCTCACAACAATGAATAGGTATATATAGAGATCATGTATTCATTATTTAAGGAGGTGAATTGTGATATACGAATGTAATTGGGTATTTGGAGGAGGTTCTCCTATTCTTTAAAGAGTTATTGTGTAACTCGTATTTATTATCTATATTGGAGTTGTGGTCCATGCTCACATTGGTGTACATGGTGCGTACTTCTGGTTTATTATGGCATTTTAATCATTTGGAACATAACATTTAGTATCAGAGCATCGATCCTAGGGTTTTGCTGCTTCAAGCGAGTCATGTTGGAATTTTTGCTATAATTTGTTTTTTAAACCTTTCAGATAATGAAATTTTTAGAATACTGAGAAAACATAGGAAGTTTTGTTGGTAAAAATTTCAACTTCTGAGTCATTTTACTTTTAGAGATACATCATGTAAAGGTTAGGGATTTTTACTAGCCTTGAAATCAATTTCAAATGAGTCATTTTGGGAATTTGGTTATAACTTTTTTTATGCAAAGTTTTCGACTATCAAATTTTCAAAGCACTGAGAAGACATGGTAAAATTTTCAGGTTCTGGGTCATTTCAATTTCTGAGATACATCATGTGCAATTTAGGGAGTTTTACTAGCCCTTAAATCAATCTCAAACGAGTCATTTTGGGAGTTTCACTATAAAAGAAAATTGTTGATGTTTCTGACTGTGAAATTTTAAGGATCCTAAGGAGACATACCAAAGTACTTGTGATATAAATTTCAGATTTTTTATCCCTCTAATGTCTATGATATAGTCTGTGGAAGGTAATGGCATTTGACTAGTCCTATAACTAGTCTCGAATGGGCGTTTTGGGTTAAAAAGTCACATCTTCTTTAGTAAAGCTCCAAATTTAGTGAAACTAGTGGCATCAGAAAGAGGACAGTCCATAGTATTTTTGGTACAAATTTTAGAATCATATATAAAATATAGGACACATTGTATTCCGTACAAGTTAGCTCTCTAGAAAAGACCAGAACTCAACAAGTTTTGGGAAAGCTATCATAACTTTTACCTAGCATGTCAAATTTTGGTCAGACCTATGGCATTGCAGAGAACACATATCAAAGTAATACAGGTCAAAATTTCAAGCTTAGAGGTGTTGATATAAAATATTGTTTAAGGTATTTAAGATAACATCATGGGGATAAATCCCCCTACGTTTTTAAATAGGTGGCACACCTCTATGCTTAGATAAAATACAAGAATAAAAAAAAGTTCCTGAGAGAGGACCAAGATTATTCTTGAAGAAAATATTCACATGCAAAGAATACCTGAGAAAGAACCAGGCATCTCCCAAAAAAAATTATTCACACTATAATACAATATTATAAACCAAGAGAGTAAGCAATCTCACAAAATGACATTTCCATCATAATATAAAGCAAAGTAGAACACATCATTTAGCAGAAGGGAAGTATAAAGACCACATATCCCAAAGAATTTTAAATGATCATTCAATTAAAACCCAAAAAGATTTTGATAGACACACATTTGAAATATCATGCTTAAATTTTAAAGTCTATGAAATCACTAATGTAATGTCTTGAATAGTTCTTTGGGAACCTCAAAAAATAATAGATGTCCTTTAAAAGTATGATACAATTAAAAGTAAATGTGTTTGTCCTAAATAGATTGGGATGGGGATTCCATGGACCAGTAAGTGAAAAGACCTATAAGAAAAGAGAAAAAGACAGTTGGGAATCAACCTTAAACATTCACGGATCATGAAATAAAGGTTGGATGACTACTAACTGAGAAATAAAGAGAGTTGAAAGCAAAACAAAGTGACTATTTGACTTACTATGATGGAAGATCAAAGGAACATTATCTGCTTGTTGATGTTTCCATTATATGTTGCTGGGTTGGAGGTGGTTTAACGGTATTACCAGCTTCTTGTTGATTTGTTTCAATTATTCTAACCAAGGCGTTTCTTAACCAATGTTCAATATACTTCCGCATGGGAGCAACGATTATTTTTTTCCTAGTCTTGGTTTCAAATAATTCATTTTTCATATCTTTGAGGTTGAAGCTTAGTTGGTGAAGCATGTATTCAATATATTCATTCTCATTGACATATCGAATTAACCACCTTTCCACTTCTTCTTTAGAATATTCTATTGAGTCATTAAACTCACTTGCCCCTGAAATATTTAGGGCATCAAGTTATTCTTGTAATTGCTCTTTTGATAGAAGTATTGTATCCATGATTAAATGTGGTCCCTCTAGCTCTTTGGTTAGATCAACAATATTTGGAAATAAATCACCCCTTTTGGTATTGATAGTGTCACATTCAGAAAGCATTTCCCGCAAGCATTTAATTCTTTTCAACCAACAAGCATTTATTTGTTTCAACCGAGTCTTATAAGGAAGATTTTCCTCTCTCCTATTAAAATTAAGACCTTTACCGAGAATGTACCCACAATTTATTTATAAAAAAAAATCATCATATTCCAAGTCCTTTTGGAGATACTCTTTAAAATGCAAGACCCTTGTTAAGAGAGTAGATGATGAATTTGTCACTAACTCCCATATTTCAAGGATCAAACCTACCATTTTCTGAATATTATCTCCAACATATTTCCTAACAACCATAAATAAACTTGATGAACCTTTTAATTTGGGGATTATTTATGGTAGGTCCTCTAAATTGTACAATAGTTGAATAACAAGAATGGGCTCGACAAACAAGGGTCTCAAAAGCAGATCGTTCTCTAATTCATTCACTTTTTCTTTTAAGATTAGGTTCCCCTTTTCTATCTCATCAATGGAATACTTTAAGGCTTCATCGATTGCTTCATGAAACTCCATGACTTTCAAAGGTTTTACCCCTTGAAAATCAATCTTTGATTTCCATTTTTTAGAAACCATTTTATTTTTTAAATTTACATTTTCAATTAACAAATTTTTAGAACTTTTGTTTTAGGCCAAGTTGTGCAAGGTGACACATTCCTAATCAAATACCTCTGGCTCTTGAGAAGCCAATTCTTGACCTATAGTTTTTCTCTCGATCATTCTCTATTCATCCTAGTTGGGCTCTTCTATTATATCTTCAACTTCCA